>NC_069433.1:36856065-36896144 GCF_026875155.1 Cherax quadricarinatus | reverse complement strand
CCAAATATCTACTAGGCATAAAAAGGAATTTATAGGCGTTCAAAAGAGGGGGGGTCATTTTATAATCGTAATTGACATTAAGGGGGACAAAAAAAAGGGGTAAAAAAAGAAAAAGGGGACTATGAAATTAAATTTGCTAGGGATTCTAAAACAAACCCCAAAAAAAAGTTTTTTCCAGGTCTATAAAAACAAAAGTTAGAGATAAGATGGGGCCCCTTTAAAAAAAAAACTAGGGGCACCTTACTGACAATGGAATGAAATTGCTTTTTTTTAAAAAATTATTTTCTCTCGTTTTTACCGGGAAGACATAAAAATTTTCCCCAAAATTTTAATTTTTACAGTGGGCTAGAAGAAATAAATTATAAAACATCACAGTCACTAGTGAGAGGGTTTGTGAGGCAGATAGACAGACTGAAGCAAAATAAGTCGCCGGGGCCTGAGGGGGTTTTTTAAAGGGGTTCTTAAGGAATGCAAAAGGGAAACTCTTAAATTAACTAATATTTTTAATTTATCTTTTCAAACGGGTGTATGTTGTATGTGGAAAGCTAATTTAACTCCTTTTTTTTAAAACAGGGGAAAAGTCGTTCCCGCAAATTACCGCCAAAAAACCCTAACCTAAATTTGTGGAAAATTACTGAGTCAATTATAGCTGAGATTATAAGAAGCCACCGATAACTAGCTTGTTTAATGATACCAGCATGGATTCACAAGAGGCCGGTTTTGTTAACTAAATTAACTTTTTTCAGAAGCTTTTGAGGCTGTTGACCCAAAAAAGAATTTGATATTTTTTTTACCTAGATTTTAGTAAGGCTTTTGAAGGGTTCCGCACCAAGACGTTAAAGAAAGTGGCAGCTCATGGCATTGGGGAAAAGTGCCTCTGGATCGATCATGGCTCACTGACGGGAAGCAGAGAGTGCCCTAAAGGGGGTTAAATCCGGGGGGGATCTGTAACAAGTGGCGTTCCACGGGGATCATCTTGGCCCGTTTTATTTATAATATATATCAATGATTTGATGAGGGAATTACTAGTGATTGAGCAAATTCGCCGATGACACAAAGATAGGTAGGATAATTGTTTCAAACTAGATGTTGGGAACTTCAGGAGGATTTAAACAAACTCATTCTTGGTCAGAAAAGTGGCAGATGCAGTTCAATGTAGATAAATGAAAGGGTTTTCTGGAAGCTTGGGAGTGCCCATAACCCTAGTACTTATAAATTAATGATGTAGAACTTAGCCATACAGATTACGAAAAGGACTTGGGGTTATGGTGAGCAGCAACCTTAAACCAAGACAGCAATGCCTAAGGGGACGTAATAAGGCAAATAGATTACTGGGATTTATATCAAGAAGTGTAAGCAACAGAAGTCCAGAGGTCATACTGCAGGCTTTATACATCATTAGTAAGGCCTCACCTTGATTATGCAGCTCAGTTCGGGTCTCCGTATTACAAAATGGACATAAATTCGTTAGAAAACATTCAGCGTAGGATGACTAAATTAATACATAGCATCAGAAATCCCCCTTATGAAGAAAGATTGAAGACTCTTAAGTTACATTCACTTGTTAGACGAAAAATGGAGAGGAGACCTGATCGAAGTGTATAAGTGGAAGATAGGTTTTAAAATAAAGGGGATATTAATAAGGTCTTGAGGATGTCTCCCAAGAGAGAACGCGCAGTAATGGATTTAAATTAGATAAGTTTAGTTTTTAGAAAGGACATCGGAAAGTATTGGTTTGGAAATAGGGTAGTTGATGAGTGGAACAGTCTACCTAGTTGGGTTATTGAGGCTGGGACTTTGGGTAGTTTCAAATTTAGGTTGGATAAGTACATGAGTGGGATGGGTTGGATTTGAGTGGGACTTTCACATCAGAGCTTATTTCTTGGGTGGCATTGAAAATTGGGTAGGGCAAATGTTTTGTTAGTGGGATGAATTGTAAAGGACCTGCCTAGTATGGGCCAGCAGGCCTCCTGCAGTGTTCCTCCTTTCTTATGTTCTTATGTTCTTATTAGATTTCCAAAACACACACAATTTACTCTTCATAGCATTGTTTTTCTTGAACACTCTGGGATTTTCAGAATGGTACACTAGAAATGGCTTCACTTTGAAATCCCCACTAGCATTAGCACAGAACATTAAACGTCACCTGTCTTTCATAGGCTTGTGTCCTGGCATTTGCCTTTTCCTCTGGGGTAATGAAGGTCCTCTTTGCATTTTCTTCAAAAGAGGCCTGTTTCAAAACACAATTGAACCTTGTTCAGGTTTCAGTCCTTCAGCCTCTATGTACTCCTGGAATTCATGCCCATATTTTTCAGCCGCCTTGTGGTCCGAACTGGCAGCCTCACCATGCCCCCTTTCCACACTGTGTATGCCAGTATGGTTCTTAAATCTCTCAAACCAGCCTTTTCTGGCCTTAAATTTACCCACATCACCACATATTTGCAGACAAATTTCTTTACCAAATCGTCATGCAACTGCCTAGCCTTTTCACAAATAATCGAAGTCATAAAGTATCTCCTGCAAAATTGTTTCTCATTTATCCACACCAATAATAACTTCTCAACCTCTTCCAGTACTGGTGATCTCATTTTTGTCACATAGTTATCCCCTTGCAACAACAGAAATCCTTGATTTCCTTTTTTCCTTGGCCACTATGGAACATAAGGTTGTGTAGGGTTTCTTATACATCCTGGACATTCGGCCACACTTGTACCACTTTCATATTGTTCAATGATGGTTTTTTTAAAATTAAATCGTATTTCTCACCATCTTTACCACAGGCTTGGCACTAGGAGCTTTCTTTGGAGCCATGGTAGCTTATTTAGTACCTGCAAGCACTAAAATAAATGGAATATTATGAAATATTTCACTGGAGCACGTGAGGGGACCTTCGCTCACTGGTAAACAATGCCAGACTGGCTGCCGCCATGGCTCACGCCGTGGGTACGCGTCTCAGACGAACTACGACTCGCGAGTCAACCTATGAAAAGCGAACCCATGTTTATACGAAAATACCCCTATGATTGGCAAAATTTACGATTGCCGGGAACTATGAAAAGCGGGGGACCACTGTACTTCTATTCTGTTGACTGAGTACAAGAAACCGCCCATTCACCTATTTCAACTACCCAATAAAGTGGTCAGAAATTGGCAATTTGGCCAATTTCACACAAATTTCAAGAGATGCCAATTTCAAAATAGGGTCCAGAATAAACAATGCAGACATTCCTGTCACTAAAGTAACATTTTCTCTGTTCATGAGTCATGGCTCCAGGCTCTTCTTATATTACTCTTGCTTACCATTTGGAATTTTTATTCACAAAAAATAGAAGATTTACTGTTATGCAGACTACTGCATTATTGTAATAATTGTATAAATAATGTCAACCCATTCTTGACTGCATATTGGAATTTGGACTGGTAGGTGCACACGTATTAGACTTTGACGTCATTTGTTTACTCTTGAACATCACTAAAGAACAGAACATTTCCGCTACTTTGAGCTCAATTTCAAGGTACTTTTCATCGTGAAAGCAATCAAAATGATCTATTTCTGTAATATATCTTCCATTTTATCAAATGAGACTAAAAAAAACAAGAATACAACCATAAAAACCATACAAAAATATACCACTATGGGGCCGCTAATGGCTGAGAAGTGAACTCCGTTATTCATGGTCTGATTTCTTTCATTTTTTATTTACATTAAGAAGCATCTTTCCATCATACATTGTCCAAGTTTCAATAAGACAGCCCAACAAACAACTGAGAGAAAAAAAATAATAATAATAATAATAATAATAATAATAATAATAATAATAATAATAATAATAATAATAATAATAATAATAATAATACTTTATTTACTACAAGTACATGTACATGGTGTACAGGCCTAGCTGACATCAGTGACATACTACTATATAGAAAGCCCCTTGTTATGCTAAGCATTTCAGGCAAATTACGTCAGTGTCCAAGGATAAGACCCACACCAGCCCACTAACACCCAGGTACCCATTTACTGATGGGTGAACACAGACAACAGGTGTAAAGAAACACACCCAATGTTTCTACCCTGGATGGGAATAGAATATTTACCAAAAATCATATATGGCTAGCCCAAGCCAGGTACTAAAATTAAACCACTTTGACTTTTTTGGGTTATCATAGGCTCTCTACACATATGCTGCTGTGTGTGATAGACATTAGAAAAATACATTTTTTGTTTCAGTTTTAGGGTGCAGTACGAGTGTAATCACAGTTAGCCCTGTGCCCCTTTTTCCTTTCAAAAAAAACATCGCCCTCAAAACTTGTGAGGCCTAAGTAAAAGTTAAACCCCTGAACCCACGTAGCCACAACATGACCCAAAAAACTAAAATGTAACCCAAATCTTACAAAATTAGAAGATCAAGGAAACAGCCCGCAAACCCCAAAACACTCCCTTTCCGCTCCCAACAACCACTTAACCCAAGCCCCGAAAAACAACCTTTCTCCTCCATTGCTAACGTATCTACTTCAGTGATACTAAAAAGGGATATCGCAGAGACACAACCCAGTAATAAAAAAATAACACAAGGACCCTAAACCAACTTATCTCCCCAGCGGGACGCCAGGTATCTAACCCCCCCTCACCGGCCCCACCCAGGAACAACCCCCAACAACAACAAACATGGCGACTCCCCCTCCAACTCCACCCCCTTTCAAAGGTTCATCCATGAAACTCGGGACGATTTTTCCCGAAAAATCAAGGACAAAATCTTTTGCTCTAAAAAAAAATCAAAGATACCAAAGCAGCACTCGAGCGACGAGATTCCAAATAACCAACCTCGAGAATAAGACCAAAACCTTGAAGAAAGATTACATCGGGAAGTGTTGACACAGAAAATACCTAAAAGCACTATACCATCACACTAGCAAAAAAACAAAAAAACGAAGGGAAGAAGCAATCAAGGACGGAACAAACATGCACACCGACTAAATGAATACAGTGGACCCCCGGTTAACGATTTTTAAACCGGCAAAAGGGGAAATTTTTTTTATGCAAAAATCGCTATTGAATGAATTTTCCCCCCTAAGAAAAAAAGGAAACAAATTAATCCGGGAAAACACCCCAAAAATAGAAAAAAAAAATTTTTTCCAATGAAATATACATTTTCCCCCACCACAAAGAAAGGATCATGCCAATAGTAAGTAGTACTCACATATATATTTCATGTACTACACAAAATGAAGAATAAATGACACTTACCTTTTTATTGAAGATCCCAAATTTACGAGAACACTGGTCCGGGGAGTCCTTTTCCTCCTGAGTACGTAGGCCCCTTTTTGGCATTTTCTTCCAAACACCCCTTATCACACTGTGTATGCCACAAAACGTTTTTAAATCTCTAAACCAAACCTTTTGCTGGTTTTAAAATTCACCAATATGAGCACTAGTTCCAGGCATTTTTCCCTGTTCCCGGGGTGTTATCACTTTTGGGTTGCATCCTGGGAGACAAGATTAAGGCCCAAGGGGAAATAAGTTAGACAGTCTTCGATGACACTGACTTTTTTGGTTATCCTGGTGGCAAACCCTTTGGGGGTTAAATTTTTTTTCTTGGTTTTTCTCAATAACCCCACAACAACGGTGCTACACGCAGCACAGCTGACAGGCAGCAGCAGCTTACCCCAATAGTAGCAGGGTTTTGAGGGGGTTTATTAACAACCCGGGCCAGCCGGAGACACACTCCACTTTCATACTTACAATGACTTTTTCTTCATCTCTTTTGAAATTTCCCACCCTTATTGCGTAGGGGGGCACTAAAGTTTTCTTGGGGGGCCCTGGCCCCCTTTTTTTTCCAGAAAAAGCACCGAAAACACTGTAATAAAACAAATATTCCGTTTTGTATGCTTGGATTTTTCCGCGGAGGCGGGCTGGTAAACAATGCCACCGGGGAACAAGTGAGGCGTGCTCGGGCCGCGTCTGGGACGAAAATGGGAAGGGGGGGGGTTTTTTAAGGGGTATTAGGAAAAATTTTTTTTGCATTAAAGTAAGGGGTATGCAAAATAATCGCTATGTGATGCCACGTTATGCGGGGGTCCACGTACCTTGTTTCCAAGCGACTAAACTGAACAAGAAATTTTCTGATGCAGTTATAAAAACTCCAAAACATTCCTAGGGACATAACAAAAAACCAGGCAAAGAAACTGTTTCGGGATAATACGGGACCACTACAAGTCATCGGCAAAACAAAAAAATAAAAAGAAACACGTTTGCTAGGAAAACCAGAATAAACAAAGTATAATGATCAGACTTCATTCATACGATAAAAAAAGGACCTAATTAAATCAAAATTACAATGAAAAAGGGATGTACATAAATGAGTGCTAACAAAAAAACGCAAAACCTTCTGTTCAGACTGAAAAACTTAAAAGGAAAACAAAATACATCAGTGTTTACAGCGAAGGGGAAAATACGAAGGGAAAACTTCAACAGGACAACAATATACCATCCAAACGAACATGATTTCTCTACTTCCCTTAGAAAACGACATTTCTGTAACAATTAGATAAGGCCCTTAATACATATATCTGTGGTGCATAAGTGAAACGTTACTATTATTTTGTACATTATTATTTTTATTTTTTTTTCATCACTACTAAGCCAACTACCTCCAATACTCTATAATTTTTCTTACTGCTTTTAATTGCTCAAATTTTAAAATTTAAAAGTCAATCTTACTCCAAATTAAAAATATTCATTTTTTCTTACCTGTCCTTTTTAAATTTTTTTTTTATCACTCTTGTTTTTTTTTAGCCCCTTACTTTGTGAAATGAAATTTAGTGTATATTCCAATTACTTTTTTGCAAGTCCCAAAAACTATCTTTTGCTAGCTAGTACCAACTACCTCTTTTTTTTTTACTTTTTTGGGGAATAAACTGCTCAATTTACTAATATTACAAATCAGATCTTACCCTAAAAAAAAATATAAATTCAAAGTGACCATCTTCCATTTAACTTTTTTTTTACCTTTATTTAATTTTTTAGTCCCTTATATATTTTCTCCCTTTATTTAGCTTTATAAACAAACCCAAGTTTTATCATTCACAATTTTTAAAATAATAAAAGGTGCTATTCTCAGGTGCAAAGTAAACAGTTCAAAATTTTTCCCATTATTTCCAAAGCCTTTTTATTTTATAGTACTCCCTACTATAAATTTTCCCCCAAGCTCCATTTTTGACATCACTTTATTTGTACTACCCCCTTTTTATATTGTCCCTTTATTTTAGCTTAAAAAAAAAAAAAAAAAAAAAACTACCTTACCATTTTTTTACATTTGTTAAATAATTCGGTGCTTTTTTTTACTTAAGACTATTTACTTTTTTTTATATTTAAATTTCAACATAGAACACTACAAATCTTATGATTACAACATTGACCAGAACCAACCTCTATTTAATGATTTAAATCAACAAACAGTTACTGAATTTACACCGCAAAACAACAAAGGCACTTCTCAGTGCCAACAACAATTTAACTATCTTTAACTCAATATCAGATTTTTAAGCAAGCATTACGATGACCTCATAGCTTTACTAAATTCCTTACAGCCAAATATCCTCATTACCTAACTGAAACCGGGCTAAAGCCTATAGTACAGATTTTTCCCTTTTTCCTGGTTACAAAAGCCATACACAACGTAGGCCAGACCAAAAAGGGGGTGGCACAGCCATAACTACTCAAAAACTAGAATTAACCTAAACTTGCCAAAGATGAACAGGGGGAATATAAAAGCCAAATTCAATCCAAATACCTACAAAAACCTCTCACATTGATAAACACTACAAGTTCCACACAAACATTACCAATTTAGTCAAAACCTAGAATATGAAACTGATGCACGCATAAACAAAGATCACTTACTGCTCCAGGTGACTTCAATATAATCCCCTGCAAACCGGGACCCACACGTACTAAATTCACAAACACAAATATAACTGTATGTTCTCCCAACATAACAAAACCTACAAGATTTTCAGAGAATAGTGTTTCCATTTGACCAAAAGGGCCCAAACACCATACCCCTTTAAAATCAGGCATAATTACAGAAAACCACAACCACTACCCACTTTCCTCATAACACTCTTGGGTAAATTACCCCAAACACTACTAAAGTCACCTTCAGACTTCACAATGGGGGCCCATTAATAATTTCAAACAGAGTAGCAAACATTGACTGCCCCTGACTAAAATCAATAAGATTTTGACGAAGTTTTAAAAAATTTTCAAAAAAAGACCAAACCTCATAACAAGCACTGCCCAAAAAAAACTAAGCAGATGACACTAAGAGACTGAACAGTCCCTGTAACACCCGCATTCCCAATCCTAAATACAAAACACCAATAGAAAAACTACAGAATGGGTCCATAACCAGAGACCAAACAAAACGTTACTTAACCCAAAACCCTATAAAAGGGCAAAAAAATTTTAAATTATGAGAACAGATTACCAAATTACGGGGTGATAAAAAAAAGACCTGGAAAACCCTATCAAAATTGGGGGAAAAAAAAGATATCACAAATAGGAAATAAAATTACAAAAAATAAAAATAAACCCCCCCAAACTCCACCAACGAAACGAAAAACAGACTCAATGATTTCTTCTCCACAAGGACAATCCCTTGCCCAATAAAATCCCAACTAAATACCCCCCCAAATGACTACCTCCCCGGGAAACTCCCAACACACGTTCCTAGCCCCCGACTAACCCATACAAGTCTCCCTTATTATCAACGCACTAAAAAAAAAAGGCAGGGGATTAAATACCTTACCCCCCTTTTTAAACAAAAAAATGTCACAAGTGCTACACCAAACATTGCAACACAACCTCTTTAACAAATCCATTGAAACCTCCACCTTCCCCACAGTACCAAAATAGCAAGGGTCACCCCGATCCACAAAGCAGGGGACCAAACAGGTTGAATAACTAAGGCCAATATCCAAATTACACCCTCTCTCAAAAATCTTCGAAAAAAATTTAAATTTTAAACGAATCTACTCCTCCTTATCTCCCAAAACATACCAACCCCTCCAAAATTTTGGATCAGGGCCCAAAAAAATACTAATAGCATTAACACATCTAGAACAAAAATACACGCATAGAGAAAAAAAATCCCACTGGGGGTCTTTTTGACTTACAAAGCTTTGATACAGTTTTACAGACTTTCTCCACGTAAAAAAGTCACACTAGGATAAGAGGGCCTCCCTCAACACCTCAACATACCTCACAACAGAAGCCAAAATGGTAGCAAATGGGGGCAAACCTTCTGCACAAACCCAATTTCGTTGGGTCCCACAGGGAAATGTCCTTTGGGCCCCCTTTTTCTTTCTCCTATACATAAATGACCTACCAAATGCTTTTCAATTACTCAAACCCCACATTGCTGATGACACAACTACTCTTCTCCCACCCAGCCCAGTCACCAGCCAAACAGGGACCCCCCCCGGTTTTTAAAGTATTTTTTTTACTCCAGAAGTATGTTCAGGTGCCAGTACTGACCGAATTTGTTCCCATAAAAATATTTAAGTAGAAAGTCCTTTCAGACCCCAAAAACACTACAAAAGCCTTACTTAAATAATTAATAATTGGTCGCATTTTGGGGGTAACTTATGCGGGGGTCCACGTAAATGTAAATCCGAATTACGAAAATATCTACTGATGAGTACTAAAAAACTACACTAAACATTTACAAAACCACTTCATTCAAAATTTTGGGAAAAAGCTACAGATGTCCCTCTTAACAAAGAAAACGATCACCATCCAAACTAACAAGGGAAAATTCTTAGGAAAACCCCCTTTATAATAGACTCAAATTCTACACATATACAACAAATTTTTAAGAAAATTTCCCCAAACTGTAGGGTACTATCGAAGATACGGACTATGCTCCCCAGTCACCCTCCTGGCCCATACACTCCTATTTTCCCCCCCCACCATGGAATTTGTGCTGGGGCTAAAAAACAAGTAACCACTCAGACCACTATTACCCAACAAAAGGCTTTTCAGTTAGAATATAACAAATTCTCAACAGGGAGCACACCCACCAATATTTATACACTCAACCTACTCACCATACAAAACATCCATACTTTTTACTGCACCTTTACTACATAGAACACTCAACTCTAATTAACCCTCCCCCTCAAACACTCCTTTTCCCAACCTCAACAAACACAGACCATAACACAAGGCACGACACTCTTTATATTCCTCGTGCCATCTCACCTAGCAAAAAATCAAGCACTAAAAGGGCCCCAAAATCGGAATTCATTACCTGTAAATATAAAAGAAACACTACCTGTTTATAAATTCAAGTCTCTTCTCAAAAATCACTTTCTCACCCAAAACCAAAAAAACTGAATAACGAACCTTATAAATTTATATCTTAAATTTTCTCACAATTAAAGTCACTAAATGTTAAACCAAAACCCAATCTAACTTTTTTATTTTTTAAATACACACCAAAAGAATACTCCATCTACAATTTACAACAATGCAAAGCAACCCTATACCTGCTTTTAAACTCACGTGCTTTAAGTAATCAGTTTACATTAAAGTTTTTTTACTGTTTCATCATTGCTTAGTTAATCTTAAGTTAATTTTAAAACCACCCGTAATGCTATGCATAGTAAAAATGGCTTTGGCATGCTCTCTTATCTGTTTTTTTTTGTACCTCTGTAATGTGCTCAAAATTTTAAAAAAATAAATAAATAAATAAATAAATAATATAAGCCTCCAAGACAGGGGGGGAGAATGGTACTTTATCCCATATCCTCTCATACCCCCTCAGCGCCATATTATCCAAAAGTTATTCATTCTGGGGATTTAAAATGCTTTATGATATTTTTTATTGTTATTATGTCACATTAGATCAACTGTGAAGGCCCAAAAAGCTGTAAGTTGACATTACATAAAAAAAGCATATTTTCCCCCGCTTCTGAACTGAGCTCATAGCAACCAACGTGGCTTCAAAACCCCTTATCTTTTTTTAAAGGATAATGCTGTGTAGGTGCTTTAAAAACGAAAGCATTTTTTTTATTTGTTGGAACCAGGCTGGCTAAAAGTAAACGGGTTTTAAAAAATAAATTGGGGAAAAAAGAAATTGGAAACTTATCAGCAAGTACTCCCAAACAAAACCACAGGTTGGTGGGCGGCCCTGGGAAAATTTTAAATTTGAAAGCCGAAATTAAAATGCCGAATAACATGGCACCAGATGCGATTGCAGGATTTGTAGGGGGGACCTATATACACTTTATACAAACATTTAATATTTCTTTACATCTGACGTATTAGATTTATTAGGTTTTTATTTATGATATTTCTAATTTATAAATACATGGGCCCCAACCAACAAAGGGATCGTCAACGGTAATACACCAACAAGCGTTTTTAGCATTAAAATTTTGGCCCACCATGATAAAAACCTCAACTAACAACATTCGGTTTCCCCAACGTGCCACGTGTCCATCTGGCCTGAGCCGCTAGCTGCCCTGCCCTTTAGTTATTGCCATGTTTACAAGCCAGGCGGTGCTTCCACTACATTTTTACATTTTGTATTATTCCAGGTTTTTTTGTGCTTGTAACTGCAATAAGCCACCATGGGCCAAAGAAACTTCTGGCCAACCCTGTGGAAAAAGGGTGGAATTACAATCGAAATGAAGGAGATAAACAAAAGATGAAATGGGGTGCGTGCTCCGAGTTGGCCAGGTTGTATAAAAACTCCAATCAACCATCGCTACCCATCTTGGCCAAAAAAAGGGAATCAAAGGGAAACTTTTTTGCGAAAGCTCAATACTTTTCGAAAAAAGAACGCAAGTAGCGAAGATGTTGAAGACGTTGTGTTGGGATAAACAAAAAAAGATACAGAATAGTATCTCTCAATCACAGGAAAAGACAAGGCCTTTCATGACGATTTAATTAAAAAAAATGCCCGCAACAAAGGGGGATTTATTGAATTTAAGGGCCCGCAAAAGGTTGGTTTTTAGAGATTTAAGAATTGTAGTGGCAACACACGTGGGAAGGCATGGTGAGGCTGCCCGCGGGGGGGGGTAGAAACGGGTGAAAATATGTGCAGGAATTCAAGGTACATAGACACTGAAAAAATTAAAACCCCAACAAGTGTTTAATTTTGGGCGAAAAAAGCCTGTTTTTTGGGAAAAAATGCCAAACAGGACCTACATTACACAGGAGGAAAAAGCACTGCCAGGACACAAGCCTATGAAAGACAGGGTAACTCTCATGTTGTGTAGTAATGCTAGCGGGGATTGCAAAGTGAAGCCTCTACTTGTGTATCACTTTGTAACTCCCAGAGTGTTCAAGAAAAACAATGTCGTCAAGGCTAATTTGTGTGTGATGTGGAGGGCAAACAGTAAGTCATGGGTCACTAGGGACATTTTCTATGATTAGTTTTATCATGTGTTTGGCCCCACTGTAAAAAATTACCTCCTGGAAAATAAATTGGACCTCAAGTGCCTCCTGGTATTAGACAATGCTCCTGCTCATCCTTCAGAGTTGCCAGAGCGAATTTTGGGGGACTTGAGTTTCATCAAGGTCAACTTCTTGCCACCTAATACCACTCCTCTCCTCCAGCCCATGGACCAGCAGGTCATTTCAAATTTCAAAAAACTGTACACCAAAGCAGTGTTTCAAAAGTGCTTTGAAGTGACTTCAGATACTCAATTGACCCTAAGAGACTTTTGGAAAGATCACTTTAGTATCCTCAACTGCATAAACCTTATAGGTAAGGCTTGGGAGGGAGTGACTAACAGGACCTTGAACTCTGCTTGGAGGAAATTGTGGCCACAATGTGTACAAAAGAGGGATTTTGAAGGGTTTGGGGCTAACCGTGAGGAGCCTACACCAGTTGTGGAATCTAGTGTCATTGGGGAAGTCCACGGGGTTGGAGGTTAGTGGGGAGGACATGGAAGAATTGGTGGAGGACGACGATGAAGAACTAAACACTGATGAGCTGCAAGAGCATCTGCAACAGCAAGAGGCCACAACTGAGGAAATTGCTTCAGAGGAGGGGAGAGAGAAATGGAGGAAGTTGCCTTCTTCAACAATTAAGGAAATTTGTACAATGTGAACAAAGGTGCAAGCCTTCATGGATGAAAATCACCCTGACACAGCTATTGCAAGCCGTGCTGGTGACTTTTACAATGACAATGTTGTGGCCCATTTTAGGAAAATCTTAAAGGAACGCGAAGTACAGAGCGACAGAGGTCCAGTGACTGTCAAGTTGTTCCCAGTGGCATTAAAAAAAGAAGGGCAGTAACCCCGGAAAAGAACTTGGTACCTAAAGTCCTTATGGAAGGGGATTCCCCTTCCAAACAATAATACACCTCCATCTCCCCTCCTCCCATCTAATTACACATTACTACATCTTCAATAAAAGTAAGTGTCATTTATTCTTCATTTAGTACAGTATTTATTGTGCATGTATCCTTGTTTTTTCTTTGTAGGAAAATGTATATTTCATGTGAAATTTTTTTTTTCATACTTTTGGGTGTCTGGAACAGATTAATTGGATTTCCATTATTTCTTATAGGGAAAGTTTTTCTTTTTCGGGCCACCCTGCCTTGGTGGGAATCGGCCAGTGTGATAATAAAAAAAAAAATAATAAAAAATTAATTTGACTAACGATAAATTCGCCTAAGGACAAGCTCTCTGGAACGGATTAATATCGTTGGTCGAGGGCCCATTGTGCATTGTTTCAGTGTTATCCTTAGAAAACTAGTAATCTAATGCAGTTACCCTCAAAAATACTCAATTTTCTCTTACAATAAGAGCATGGGAAGATACTACAATCAAAGTGGGACAGGAAATGGGGGACGCTTCCGCCGCTGCCTCTGCCACCATATTATGGCCTATTTTATTCATTCTAGAGTATACAGTGGACCCCCGGTTTGCGATGCCATCGGTATCCAATAAATCCGGTATTCGATACATTTCAGTGCAAAATTTTTGCCTCGGTTCCCGTTAAAAAACCCGGTATACGATTCATCCGAGACGTGTCCATGTGTGTATTTTTTCTTGCCTCCAGAGTGTAGGAATGGATTAATGACTATTCAGTTAATTTAAATGAGGAAAATTGATTTGATATACGAGCTAGGTCAGGGAACGGATTAAACTCGTAAGTCAAGGTTCCGATGAATATATACCTTTGAAGATTTTCAAGAATTTCACTACTCTTCGAACCCGGCCAAGGGCCAGGCTCATCTGATGCTTGCCTGGTCAACCAGGGCTGTTGCTGCTGGAGGCCTGCTGCCTCACATATCCATCACAGCCTGGTTGATCTGGCACCTGGTGAAGATACTTGTCCAGTTTCCTCTTGAAGGCTTCTACACTTGTTCCAGCTGTGCTTCTGATATCTACTGGCAAGATGCTGAATAGTCTAGGATCCCTTATTGTCCCCAATGCACCCCGTATCTCTCACTACAGTATGTTGTAATGGCAGTGTACAGATTTGGGACCAGGCCCTTGAGTACTTTCTAGGTATACATAATCAGTATCTTTCTCTCCACTCCAGTGAGTACCTCTTCAAGACTTGAAGGTGTTTCCAGTAATTTAGGTGCTTCACTGGCTCAATGTGAGCCATAAACTATCTCTGTATTTGTTCCAGCTATGATATTTCTCCTGCTCTGAATGGGGCCATCAGTACTGAGCAATATTCTAAATGAGGGAGCACAAAGCAATTTGAAGAGTGTCACCATTGGCATTGTTTCCCTTGTTTTGAAAGTTCTCAATACCCACCTCATCATCTTCCTGGCTGTCATGATCTTTGTCTTGTTATGGTCTTTAAAAGAAAGGTCAGGTGACATAATTATTCCCAGGTTTTTTACATGATCCTTTCGTTCCATTTGGTGACCCTCTTGAATTTTGTATATAGTGCTCCTTTTCAGTTCTTCATTCTTTCCATACCTAAGCACTTGAACTTATCACCATTGAATGTCATGCTGTTCTCCATTGTCCACTGGAAAACCCTGCATAAGTCTTCCTGTAATTTTTCAGTGTCCTCTACCATAGTGACTTTCATGTTTATTTTAGTGTCGTTTGCAAATGATGATACAAAAGTGTGACGGGTGATTTTATCTATGTCTGCTATGAAGATGAGGTGCCAGGAAAGTGCCTTGGGACACTGAGCTTTTAACCATGCTGATGCTGGATTTTGCTCTGTTTACTACTACTTTTTGTGTTCTGTATGTTAGGAATCCGAAAATCCATCTGCTTACCTTCCCAGTAAGCCCATGGCCCTCATTTTGTGCACTATCACTCCATGATTG
The DNA here is from genome assembly GCF_026875155.1 of Cherax quadricarinatus. Taxonomy (NCBI): domain Eukaryota; kingdom Metazoa; phylum Arthropoda; class Malacostraca; order Decapoda; family Parastacidae; genus Cherax; species Cherax quadricarinatus. The sequence continues at coordinate 36,880,823 of NC_069433.1, read as the reverse complement.
CCTTTGCAAAACCTGTGTAAATCTCACGTTTTGGTCATCTTCCAACACCTCCATAATTGTCATAATGGTTCAGCAGCTGTGACAGGCATGTTAGTCCTTCTCTAAAACCATGCTGGTTCGGGTTATGCTGATTGTACTGGTCCATGAAATTTGTAATCTGCCGTCTCATCACTCTTTCGAAGATTTTTATGATGTGAAAGGTTAGGGCTATTGGCCTGTAATCTTTAGCTAGTGCTCTACTACCTACCTTATACAAAGGAACTATGCCTACACTCTTGAAGGCTTCCAGTATTTCACCTAGATCTAAGCTCTTTCTCCGAAGAATACTGAGGGCTCATGCTAGTGCTACTTTGCACTTCTTTATAAATAAGGCATTCCATGAATCTGGTCCAGGTGCTGAGTGAGTGGGCATGTTATCCATTTCTTTTTCAAAATCTATGGGATTTGTACTAATATCAATTAGTTGGTCTGCTCGGCCTTCTGTTAGAGTGAAAAATGTTTCTGCATTTTTTACTTTGCTGTTATTTATTGGCTTGCTGAACACTGACTCATTCTGTTCTTTTAGGATTTCACTCATTTCCTGTTCGTCAGTATACGAATCTCCTCTCAACAATGGTCCAATTCTACAGGTAGTTGTTAGCTCGAATTTTGCATAGGAATAGAAATATTTTGGGTTTCTTGCATTATCCTGCATGGTCCTTTGTTCCCTTTGTACTTCTTCTGTTAGGTATGACATCCTGAGTTTTTGCTCTAATTCAGTGATCTCTCGGCTAAAACTATCTTTCCTCTGTTGCAGCATATTTGTGTTTTTAAGCAAATCAGTAACCTGTTTTCTTCTTCTGTACCATCTCCTACACTCTCTCTCTATATATGATGTTCTTCTGGGTTTCCTCAATGGTACGTGCTTCACACATACCTTGTATGCTTCTCTAGGCACTGGTGGAGATTTAGGGTGCTCATGTCTGATTCCCAGGATATGTCTGATAGCTCTAAGTTTATTTTTTCCCAGTTAATTCTACAGTTGTTAAAATTAAACTTACTGAACATCCCGTCTCTAACATTACTGATACAGTTTCCCAACCTTGAGTTAATACTCGCTTGAATTTCTATATTACTAAACCGTACAAGAGTTAAAAAAAAAATCTTAATGAAACAAGATTACTATGCTGATTACATGGCTGCATGATTGTGAAAACTGTAGTTACACTGTAATGAGAAATGTGTTGCTAATAAAGTTTAAAAAAAAACTAGTAAAATAGTAGATATTTCATAGTGCAATGCAATACTGATCATAATGGAGAGACTCATTAGTTATTAAAAATTACTAAGATAATTGTTTGGCTAAAATATTAGACAAAGTATCTAGTATAAAGATTGGCAAAATATAGATTAAGTGATTAAAAATGTTAAAAGTTACTTATTTTTAAGAAAGGTACAAAACGAAGACAATTTAAATCTGAAATTATAAAATTACTTAAAAACAGATGTATCATGTCCTGTTATAGCGATAGTTTAACGAACCTCCTGGGAATCCAGATCAGATCCTAAGAGGGTTATGTCTGGCTTTATTACTACAGTAGACCCTCATATTACATGGATTTATTTTATACATTTTGGTTATTATATTACTTAAAAATTGTGGCACAATTTTATACACTTCGTAAAATTAACTTAACACGGTTTGGTTTGCAGGAGGGGAAAAAATTTTGAGCGTCACACACAGGATATTTCCCTAGCTCAGGGCAACCGCCTGGCTGTGAGACCACTGTCTCCGCGGGGCTGCACCGGGTTTCAAGGCAGCAAAGGATCGCTTCACCTCGCTCCTTTGCAATAATGCATCAGGTGATTTCAAGTGTAAGCCCATAGTTGTTTACCACTCTAAGAATCCTTGTACAGTGGACCCTCGGGTAAAGGCTTCATCGATTAGCACCAAAATCAGCTAACGGCTCGCTTTGGCATAAAAATATTGGCTCGGCTAATGCCAAATAACTTGGCTAAGGGCTTTCATCCCGAATGTGTCCGCGCGGCCTGAGCGGGCCTAACCACTCCATGACTCTGTGTACAGCCAGTGTGCCATTGTTTACAAGCCAGGGAGGACAATTCCAAGCATACAAGCAATATACATGTATTTAGTATTATTCCATTGTTTTTAGTGCTTGTAACTGCTAAATAAGCCACCAAGGGCCCAGAGAAAGCCTCTAGTGGCAGCCCTGTGATAAAGAAGGAAAGAAACACAATAAAATTCAAGAAAAAACTCGTAGCAAAGTACCAAAGTGGAGGAGGAAGAGAGAGGGGAGAATGTGCCATCTGCAGTGATTCTACGATATGTACGATACTAAAGCAGCAGGTATCAATAAAGGCTATAGTGCCAGCCAGTGATAAAGTGTAGAAGTAACAGTGTAGCAAGTAAGTTAAGCGAGTAAGCGATAGAAAAACAACACGAAAGTAACTCTCCAATGTCGTTGGATGTGTGTAGGGCCGCTGAACATATACTGCTATGTATGATAATCTATGTATATAACTGTATATTTGTGTATACCTGAATAAACTTACTTACTTATAAATTAAAATGCAAATATTTCTTATTTATAAATTAAAATGTAAATGTTTCTTATTTATAAATTACATACATTGTTTAAGTGTGATAGTGGTGGTGGGTTCTGCTGGTGCCTCCCCTCCACCACCACTATGCATGGCTTCTCTCAGTGGCCCTTATAAACCCAACAACAACACTTACACCATTTACTCCTCTCATACATTATGACATATTTTATTTATTCTAGAGTATATATCATGTTTCTATGTTATTAATATTGTTTATAACGTCATATTAGATTAACTGTGATAGATAAATAAGTGTAGAGATGATATTAGCGTCATATTGAAGCATAATAAACTTGTCTTCCTCTTGCCTCCTACGTGTCTACCATACACCAACAAGTCAAGTCAATAAACGTAAGTGTGATGTTAAATGTTCATTTATCCATTTTATTAGAGCTTTATATTTATTTGTCATTGTTTTCTGTACATATAATTATTTATAATCATTAAAAAAAAAAATTTTTTTGTTAATACTTTTGGCTGTCTGAAACAGATTAATTGGATTTCCATTATTTCTTATGGGGAAAATTAATTCGCCTAAAGGCTAAATCAGCTAAAGGCTAGCTCTCTGGAATGGATTAACCCTTTCAGGGTCCAAGGCCAAAATTGGAAGGGGTGCCCCAGTGTCCAAGAAATTTTGAGAAAAAAAAAAAAAAAAAAAAAAAAATCTAACAAAATTAAAGAGTATATTTTTGTGAAGGTAATAAAACAAAAAAAAAATTCTGATCAGTACTTACCGAGATACAGTGCCGAGAAGTTGACCCAAAATGACTGGGTGGCGGCAACATCGACGATTTCCACATATGTGCTTTACTTTATTTTATGTTTTTTATAGTTTTTTTCTTTTCTTTTCTAATTTTTTCTTTTCCTACTAACATTTGGGGCATGAGAGACCAATATTGTATATAATGTATATATATAAACTCACTGTATTGAACACAATAACCACACTAAAGTTATTATCATATTATTGTTTACCACTTTTGTTTATTACAATAAACATGCACAAATCTTGTATAATACTAATGTTCTATCATATATTTACATATTTACAATCACTGGACATATTTTTAGAACTGCTGGAGCTTGTGGAACTCCTTGAAACAAGGCACCATGCACAGAGGTACCTTACATTCCTCGCACATAAACCTAGTGTCTTTGCGTCTTTGTTGCCGTCGTTTTGTGTGTGCACAGACAATGCATCTCTTCTAAGCAAATTTCTTCTTAGTTGCAGGAAGCTGTATTATGAAGTGATCACTCTCCCTCCTCAAACTCCTGAGGAGTTCGAGGACGGTTTTGTATAGCAGGTGTTGTTACCTGGTATTTCATTATGAGTTGTCTGACAACAGACAAACAAAATTCACCATACGGTGGTCTGTTGCCAGTCTTTATTTGGTACATATTATATGCATTGAGCATTGAAATGTCCATGAGATGGAAGAAAAGTTTCATGAACCACTTGTAACTCTTACGAACACAATCAACAAAGCCAATCTGCATGTCACATTTGTCAACCAAGCACATGTTTTGTGTATAATCAATCACTGTCACTGGTTTTCGAATATGTTCATTAGTCACTTTATCAATTTTGCCACTGTCTTGCATTTCGTTACGGTGAATGGTTGTCAACAATGTGACATCTCGTTTGTCATGCCACCGTAATGCCATGTCATTGGCAGTAAACACCTGCACCTCATCACCACGAGCACCTGCGTTGAACCTGGGCATATATTTATGATTATAATGCACTGTGCCACACACATCTGTCTTGTTCACTCGCAAGAAATCACTGAGTAAAGGGCTTGTGTACCAGTTATCGGTATACAGTGGACCCCCGGTATTCGATATTAATCCGTTCCTGAGAGTTCATCGAATACCGATAATATCGAAAACCGAATCAATTTTCCACATAAGAAATAATGGAAATCAAATTAATCCGTGCAAGACACCCAAAAGTATGAAAAAAAAAATTTTTACTACATGGAATATTAAGTTTAATGCAATAGAATAATAACAATAAAGTAATTGACACTTACCTTTAATGAAGATCTGGTGATGATTGATGGGATGGGAGGAGGGGAGAGGTGTTAGTGTTTAGAAGGGGAATCCCCTTCCATTAGGACTTGAGGTAGCAAGTCCTTTTCTGGGGTTACTTCCCTCCTTCTTTTAATGCCACTAGGACCAGCTTCAGAGTCACTGGATTTCTGTTGCACAACATATCTGTCCATAGTGGCCTGTACCTCCTGTTCCTTTATGACATCCCTAAAGTGTTTCACAACATTGTTAGTGTAATAGTCACCAGCACGGCTTGCAATAGCTGTGTTAGGGTGATTGTCATCAAAAAAGGTTTGCACTTTAAGCCACATTGCACACATTTCCTTAATCTTTGAAGTAGGCAACTTCTTCAATTTCTCTATCCCCTCCTCCAAAGCAGTTTCCTCAGGTCTGCCCTCTTGCTGTTCAAGATGATCTAGCAGCTCATCAGTGGTTAGTTCTTCACTGTCCTCCTCCACCAACTCTTCCACATCCTCCCCACTAACCTCCAACCCCAAGGACTTCCCCAATGCCACAATGGATTCCTCAACTGGCATAGGATTTCAGGGTTAGCCTCAAATCCTTCAAAATCCCTTTTGTCTACACATTCTGGCCACAGTTTTTTCCAAGCAGAGTTCAAGGTCCTCTTAGTCACTCCCTCCCAAGCCGTACCTATCAGGCTTGTACAATTGAGGATATTAAAGTGATACTTCCAAAACTCTTTTACAGTCAGTTGAGTTTCTGTGGTCACTATAAAGCACTTTTGAAACATAGCTTTTGTGTACAGTTTCTTGAAGTTGGAAATAACCTGCTGGTCCATGGGCTGCAGGAGAGGAGTGGTATTAGGAGGCAAAAACTTGACCTTAATGAAGCTCATGTCCCCAGAAAGTCGCTCTGACAAGTCTGTAGGATGACCAGGGGCATTGTCTAATACCAGGAGGCACTTAAGGTCCAATTTCTTTTCAGTTAGGTAATTTTTCACAGTGGGGGCAAATGCTTGGTGTAACCAGTCATAGAAAAAGTCCTTAGAGACCCATGCCTTACTGTTTGCCCTCCACAGCACACACAAATTAGAACATAAGAACATAAGAAAGGAGGAACACTGCAGGAGGCCTGCTGGCCCATACTAGGCAGGTCCTTTACAATTCATCCCACTAACAAAACATTTGCCCAACCCAATTTTCAATGCCACCCAAGAAATAAGCTCTGATGTGAAAGTCCCACTCAAATCCAACCCCTCCCACTCATGTACTAATCCAACCTAGATTTGAAACTACCCAAAGTCCCAGCCTCAATTACCCAACTAGGTAGACTGTTCCACTCATCAACTACCCTATTTCCAAACCAATACTTTCCTATGTCCTTTCTAAATCTAAACTTATCTAATTTAAATCCATTACTGCGGGTTCTCTCTTGGAGACACATCCTCAAGACCCTATTAATATCCCCTTTATTAATTACTATCTTCCACTTATACCACTTCGATCAGGTCTCCCCTCATTCTTCGTCTAAACAAGTGAATGTAACTTAAGAGTCTTTCAATCTTTCTTCATAAGGAAGATTTCTAATGCTATGTATTAATTTAGTCATCCTACGCTGAATGTTTTCTAACGAATTTATGTCCATTTTGTAATACAGAGACCAGAACTGAGCTGCATAATCTAGGTGAGGCCTTACTAATGATGTATAAAGCTGCAGTATAACCTCTGGACTTCTGTTGCTTACACTTCTTGATATAAATCCCAGTAATCTATTTGCCTTATTATGTACGCTTAGGCATTGCTGTCTTGGTTTAAGGTTGCTGCTCACCATAACCCCCAAGTCCTTTTCGCAATCTGTATGGCTAAGTTTCTACATCATTTAACTTATAAGTTTCTAGGGTTATGGGCACTCCCAAGCTTCAGAACCTTGCATTTATCTACATTGAACTGCATCTGCCACTTTTCTGACCAAGAATAGAGTTTGTTTAAATCCTCCTGAAGTTCCATAACATCTACGCTTGAATCAATTATCCTACCTATCTTTGTGTCATCGGCGAATTTGCTCATATCACTAGTAATTCCCTCATCAAGATCATTGATATATATTATAAACAACAACGGGCCCAAGACTGATCCCTGTGGAACGCCACTTGTTACAGATCCCCACTCGGATTTAACCCCATTTATGGACACTCTCTGCTTCCTGTCAGTGAGCCATGACTTGATCCACGAGAGCACTTTTCCCCCAATGCCATGAGCTGCCACTTTCTTTAACAGTCTATGGTGCGGAACTCTATCAAAAGCCTTACTAAAATCTAAGTAAATAATATCAAATTCTTTATTGTGGTCAACAGCCTCAAAAGCTTTACTGAAGAAAGTTAATAAATTAGTTAGACAAGACCGGCCTCTTGTGAATCCATGCTGAGTATCATTAATCAAGCTATGCTTATCGAGATGGCTTCTTATAATTTTTTTTTTTTTTTTTTATTATCACACCGGCCGATTCCCACCAAGGCAGGGTGGCCCGAAAAAGAAAAACTTTCACCATCATTCACTCCATCACTGTCTTGCCAGAAGGGTGCTTTACACTACAGTTTTTAAACTGCAACATTAACACCCCTCCTTCAGAGTGCAGGCACTGTACTTCCCATCTCCAGGACTCAAGTCCGGCCTGCCGGTTTCCCTGAATCCCTTCATAAATGTTACTTTGCTCACACTCCAACAGCACGTCAAGTATTAAAAACCATTTGTCTCCATTCACTCCTATCAAACACGCTCACGCATGCCTGCTGGAAGTCCAAGCCCCTCGCACACAAAACCTCCTTTACCCCCTCCCTCCAACCCTTCCTAGGCCGACCCCTACCCCGCCTTCCTTCCACTACAGACTGATACACTCTTGAAGTCATTCTGTTTCGCTCCATTCTCTCTACATGTCCGAACCACCTCAACAACCCTTCCTCAGCCCTCTGGACAACAGTTTTGGTAATCCCGCACCTCCTCCTAACTTCCAAACTACGAATTCTCTGCATTATATTCACACCACACATTGCCCTCAGACATGACATCTCCACTTATAATCTCAGCTATAATTGACTCTAGTAATTTGCCTACAATTGAGGTCAGGCTTATTGGGCGGTAATTTGACGGTAACGACTTGTCCCCTGTTTTAAAAATAGGAGTTACATTAGCCATCTTCCACATTTCAGACACTACACCTGTTTGAAGAGATAAATTAAAAATATTAGTTAATGGTTCACAGAGTTCCATTTTGTATTCCTTAAGAACCCTTGAAAAAACCTCATCAGGACCCGGCGACTTATTTAGCTTCAGTCAGTCTATCTGCTTCACAACCATCTCACTAGTGACTGTGATGTTACATAATTTATCTTCTAGCCCATTGTAAAAATTAATTACTGGAATATTGTTAGTGTCTTTCTGTGTAAAAACTGAGAGAAAATAATTATTTAAAATCAAGCACATTTCATTCTCTTTGTCAGTAAGGTGCCCATAGTTATTTTTAAGGGGACCTATCTTATCTCTAACTTTTGTTCTATAGACCTGGAAAAAACTTTTTGGGTTAGTTTTAGAATCCCTAGAAACTTTAATTTCATAGTCCCTTTTAGCTTTTCTTATCCCCTTTTTAATGTCCCTCTTAATGTCAATATACTGATTCATAAGAAACCTCACCTCTTTTGATATGCCTATAAATTCCTTTCTTATGCCCTATTAGATATTTGAGCCTATTATTCATCCATTTTGGGTCATTTCTATTTGATCTAATTTCTTTATATGGGATAAACGCTCTTTGAGCAGCATGTATAGTGTTCAGAAAACTGTCATATTGATAGCTCTCTTCGTTACCCCAGTCAACAGATGATAAGTGTTCTCTAAGCCCATCGTAATCTGCTAAGCGAAAATCTGGGACTGTTACTGAGTTATCGCTACTATCGTACTTCCATTCAATGCTAAATGTAATTGATTTGTGGTCGCTAGCACCCAGTTCCTCTGAAATTTCTAAATTATTAACAAGGGATTCGTTGTTTGCCATAACTAAGTCAAGTAGGTTATTTTCCCTTGTAGGTTCTGTCACAAACTGCTTCAAAAAACAATCCTGAAATACTTCTAAGAAGTCGTATGATTCTAAATTCCCAGTCAAGAAAATTCCAATCAACATGACTAAAGTTAAAGTCTCCTAGAATTACTACATTATCGTGCCTTGTGGCCTTAACAATTTCCTCCCATAGTAGTTTCCCTTGGTCCCTATCTAAGTTTGGGGGACGGTATATCACTCCTAAAATCAGTTTTTCATGCCCCTCTGAAAATTCTATCCAAACAGACTCTGTATGTGTTACTTCAGACTTAATACCCGTTTTTATGCAACAGTTTCAAGCGACCTCGGACATACAATGCCACCCCACCCCCCCTCCCAATACTTCTATCTTCTTGGAACAATTTAAAACCCTGAATATGACATTCTGCAGGCATGTCCCGACTTTTTTAATTAAACCACGTCTCAGTTAAGGCAAATACATCAATGTTACCTACACTAGCAACTAATCTCAACTCGTCCATCTTATTCCTAGCACTACGGCAATTAGCATAATAAACATCGAAAGACTCTCCTTTCTCTTTACCCTTCCTGCTCATTTCTATTTTTCTACTAAACCTATTACTGTCCTTATCACCCAAGGTCCCTGGCTTTTCAATATCTATTTCGTTCTTATTATTACTAGTCCCCTTGAGGACATTGTTTTTCCTGAACACTCTGGGAGTTTCAGAGTGATACACCAATAAAGGCTTCACTTAGCAATCACCACTAACACTGGCACACATCAACAGAGTAAGCCTGTCTTTCATAGGCTTATGTCCTGGGAGTGCCTTTTCCTCCTCAGTAATGTAGGTCCTGCTTGGCATTTTCTTCCAAAACAGGCCTGTTTCGTCGCAATTAAACACTTGTTCAGGTTTCAGTCCTTCACTGTCTATGTAATCCTTGAATTCCTTCACATATTTTTCAGCTGCTTTTTGGTCCGAACTGGCAGCCTCACCATGCCTAGTCACACTATGTATGCCACTACGATTCTTAAATCTTTCAAACCAACCTTTGCTGGCCTTAAATTCACTCACATCACCACTATTTGCAGGCAATTTCTTTACCAAATCGCCATGTAACTGCCTAGCCTTTTCACAAATGATCGCTTGAGAGATGCTATCTCCTGCTATCTGTTTTTCATTTATCCACACCAATAACAATCTCTCAGCATTTTCTAACACTTGCGGTCGCTGTTTCGTAATCACAGTTGCACCTTTTGCAAGAACAGCTTCCTTGATTGCCGTTTTCCTGGTCACTATAGTAGAGATGGTTGATTGGGGTTTATTATACAACCTAACCAGCTCCGACACACGCACTCCACTTTCGTACTTTGCAATTATCTCTTTCTTCATTTCATAAGTCATTAGCGACTTTTTTCTTGAAAGGTTGGCACTAGAAGCTTTCTTGGGGCCCATGGTGACTTATTTTGCAGAAACAAGCACCAAACACAGTGATAATATGGATAATATGGAATGTACAGAATGTATCCTTAGATGCACGCACACTGGCTGGCTTGTAAACACTTGCACACAAGGGGCAGTTCAGGCCACACGTGGACACGTCTTGTACGAATCGTATCGAATACCGGGTTTTCAATCGAATACCGAGGAAATTTTTTTGTGATATAATGTATCGAATACCGGATTTATCGAATACCAATGCCATCGAATACCGGGGGTCCACTGTATAATGTATGCCCCTTACCAAGATAAGGTGCCATCATGCTTCTTACTACATCACCTGAGATACCCAATAACATCCTGGTATCTTTCAATGTTTTACTTCCCGTATATACAACAATATCCAATACCAGGCCACTGTCACAGTCACAGAGTACAAACAGTTTTAGACCAAAGCATTTCCTCATGCTTGGTATATACTGTTTGAATGACGGTCTACCTTTGAACAAAATCAAAGATTCGTCAAGTTCAAGATTCTTGAATGGATAAAAGTACATGTTGAACTTTTCTTTCAGATACATAAAAACATTTCTTATCTTGTATAACCTGTCAGTTCTGTCAGGCCTGGTTTTGTCAGAGAAGTGCAACATACGTAACAGTAAGATAAACCTGTTCACTGGGATGATTTCACTGTAGACCGGGGTAGAAATTAGCCAATCTGTGGACCAGTATGCTTTTATATTATGCTTATAGACATGAGGCATAAGCATTATTGTTGCAAAAAGCAAATATATTTCTGCAACAGTCGTCTCTTTCCACCGGTGTAGTCTTGACTGTGGTGATATGATCGTGTTTGCCGTGGTGTACTCAATAGTTTCCATCAAGGGCTAGTCAAAGAATAGTTCAAAAAATTCCAGTTCATTGGCCGTGGTTCCAAGGGGACAAGTAGGTAGAATTCCACTTTGAGAGTCATCAAAGTGGTGGGGCTTGGGAACAAAATTGGGATTTTGCTGCCAATCCCAGATATGGTTTGCTGGTGGATACTGGACATCATGGGCTTGTTGTGCTGGTAGTTGTGGTTGTGGTGGGCTGGTGGCTGATACTCCGCTTTGTCCTTGAACTGAGGAGTCAGCAGCGTGGGTCCCAGCCTGGGCTGGTGAGTCATGCATGGCCGTGGCGCTACCATCACCACTACCACCACCTACTGATGCATGTGGTCTATCCATGCCAAGTGTTGCCACATCATCCTCACTTTCACTGTCTATTCCTGGTGTAGGGCCATGGGATGTACTCCAGGATGTACTCCGTCCTCTTTGCACTGCATAGGGAACACTACCCGAGCGCATGCGGCATCGTATATACCGATGCTTCACTGGTGAATATGTTTCCTCACTATCACTACTTGAATGATCGTCAAGAGCAATAAAATCACAATCCACATCACTATCATCATCATTACTGAAGTCAGAGGCCTGGCCATGTGAAAATAGTAGCTTTCTCTTGCGATAAGGTACAACTGACTGTGACTGAGGAGTGTCCACACCAGAGGTAGAAGGTTGTGGATCGTCAGGGTTTGCTGCACTATTATCGATATCCTGGTCATTCCTTTCGGTCACTAACTGATCAAAGCCAAAAGATTTCATCTTCATTTCCACTTCCATCAGAGTCAGAACTATCAGATAGGAAGGGGAGAGTCCCAATTTTCCTTGGAGTGAGAGCTGCCTTGCGACGAGGCATGGTGAACAAAGGTAACTGAGCTGGTGTTCCCACAATGCTATGCAGGAGCCTAGAATTTCTGTTTATGGCGCACACACACCATGCAGACCCGTTCTCTCACATGTAGGCCTACCAGCGTTTTCGCGCTAAATTTGACGCCACTAGAATTTTGGTGCAGATCTACGGTTTGGACCCTGAACATAAAGCCGTAGATCTACGGCATGGACCCTGAAAGGGTTAAAGGCATTACCCGAGGATTCACTGTACTTTGAAAGTGTAGATAAAAACACCTTACCAGTAATTTGGAGGTCAAACCAGTCAGCATGGATGAGAGAGGAAATATTTATTGACTGGTTTAAGCCTCACTTTATTCCTGAAATCAAGTTTTACATGCACAGCAAGAACCTTACATTCAAAGCTTTCTTCATTCTTGATAATTCCCATACTCATCTAGAAGATTTGCTGGATGTAACCCCACATATAAAAGTTGTATTTTTACCTCCAAATACAACATTTTTAACCCTTTCAGGGTCTAGAAGCCAAATCTCAGAGTGACAGCCAAGGTCCAAGAATTTTCAAAAAACAAAAAAATTCTTACAGAATTAAGATATTTTTCTATAGGTAATAAAACAAAAAAAAAAATTCCAATCAGTACCTTCCAAGATATAGAGGCGAGAACTTGGCCCTCAATGACTTCTGTAAAGTTGCATTTTTTTATCTTACTTTTTTCTTTTCTTTTCTAATTTTTTTTTTTTTCAGTAATGTTTTATGGCCTGCGAGACCAATATAATGCATAACGTATATATGTACACTCGTTGTATTCAACACAATAACTGCGCTAATTTTTTCATTATTGCTTTGTTTACAATAATTGTTTGCAACAAAAAACATGCAAAAATTTTGTATACAGTGGAACCTCAAATTTCGAACTTAATCCATTCCAGGAGCTAGTTCTAAATTCGAAAAGTCTGAAATTCGAAGCAATATTTCCCATCAGAAATAATGGAAATACAATTAATCCGTTCCAGAAACCCAAAAATATTCACACAAAAAATACATTTTATAGAGATTAATTATAGTTTTACATACAACAAATACTATAGTTTTTAATTATGTATAGTAATACATATAAAATAAAATTTTTACTCACCTTTATTGAAGATTGGTGATGGCATCTGGAAGATAGGGAGGAGGAGAGAGGGAGTTGGGGTTAGTGTTTGGAAGTCCATGAGGACTTCAGGTAAATCCCTCTCTGGGGTTACTTCCCTTCTCTGTCTTTTAATGCCACTAGGACAAGCTTGAGAGTCACTGGACCCCTGTCTCACAAAATAACTGTCCACAGTCCTCTGTTTCTAGCGCCTCTTTAACATTTCCCTAAAATGGGACATGATTCTGTCACTGAACTTGTTGCAAAGATGGCTTGTTTCAGCTTGCTCAGGGTGGTACTTCTCCACAAACATTTGGGCATCATTCCACTCTCATACTTCTGTATTATTTCCTTCTTCACATCTATGGTGTTTCTCACTCTCTTTGTCACAGGGGTACCACTAGCAAGTTTCTTTGGGCCCATGGCAGCTTATTTCACAGTCCCACAAGCACTAAACACAATGAAATAATCACAAAATGTGTGAATGAGAGCGCAGGTTAGTGTTCACTCAAGTATAAACAAAGATAGACTGCTCACGGCGCCTGAATGGGGACGCGGACAGAGCGAGCCGGCAGACAGGTCCCGTACCCAGCGATCAGAAAATAGGGGTGCGTTCGATAATAGGGACACAGTTTGTTCGAAAAAAGGGTCCTATTTTCGAGACGTTCGATATGTGATACGTACGATTTTTGAGGTTCCACTGTATTAGTAACGTTCTATTATATATTTACGTATGTACAGTCACTGGACATGTTCTTAAAACTGCTGCAGTGTGTGAAATTTTTTGAAACAAGGTGTCATGCACAGTGTTGTCTTACTCATCTGTGAACCAGAATGATTTTATATTATGCTTACAGACATGAGGCATAAGCTTTTTTGTTGCAATAAGCAAATACATTTCAGCCACAGTTGTCTTCTTCCACTGGTGGATGACAATGCACTTTGTCCTGGAACTGCTGAGTCGGCAGCTTGGGTCCCAGTCTGGGCTGGAGCCGCATGCTGCACGCTTGTATGCTGCATGTTCATGACACCACCACATACTGACGCATGTGGTCTACCCATCCCAATTATAGCCACATTATCGTCACTTTCACTGTCTACTCCAGGTGTAGGGCCATGGGATGTATTCAATCCCCTTGGAATTGCATATGGTATAGTGTACCATATGGTATGTTGTACCATATAGTACAGATACAGGGACTCTCAATGGAAACAAGTCACTCTGACTTTTTTGGGTTATCCTAGGATCTTTACACATATGCTGCTATGTATGTATGGTTCAACCTGAAAGATAGAGAAATGCCTTCTGAATGCAACATACAAGGTTATAAACTATTCCACACTGACAGGGTCAACAGGAAGGGTGGTGCGGTGGCGATGTATGTCAGAGAAAATTTAAATTGTTGTCTTAGACATGATATAAGATTAGAGACATCGAACACAGAATCTGTTTGGCTACAGTTTCTCGAGGGACATGACAAATTAATTTTGGGTGTGATTTATAGGCCCCCAAACCTTGATAGGGAAGGCAGTAAGCTGTTATGGGACAAAATTCATAAGGCATCTAGATAGGAAAATGTTGTGATAATGGGAGATTTTAACTTTAGACAAATTGATTGGAACAATATGACAGGAAATCTTGAGTCAAGTGACTTTCTTGATACGGTTCAGGATTGCTTTTTAGAACAGGTTGTGACAGAACCAACTAGAGGAAACAATCAACTTGACTTGGTTCTTGCCAACAAAGATTCACTAATTAATAATCTTGAGGTTAATGATGAGCTTGGGGAAAGTGATCACAAATCACTTAGTTTTAATATATCATGGAATTACCCAGATAACTGAAATCAAATCTCTGTCCCAGATTTTCACTTGGCCGACATCATGGGACTGAAAAATTACCTGGGTGGGCTAAATTGGGATGTCCTGACTATGGGTCAGGTAGGTGATCTTGGCTGCCAATATGACGTTTTTCAGAGCATAGTTCTAGCTGCCCAGACAACTTTTGTTCCGAGTAGGGAAATTAGATCTAACAAAAATGATCCCAAATGGATGAACAATAGATAAAAACATCTCATTGGTCAAAAGATAGGCATATTTAGGCATATCAAAAGAGGGGATGGGCAGTTAAGAAATCAATATATTCAATTAAAGAGAGAAATAAAGAGAGGAACAAGAAAAGCAAAAAGGGATTATTAGGCTAAGGTCGCAAGGGATTCAAAGATTAACCCTAAAGGATTCTTTCAGGTATACAGAAGTAAGATTAGGGACAAGACTGGCCCACTTAAGAGTAACTCTGGTCAGATCACTGACAGTGATAAGGATATGTGTGAAATTCTAAATACCTACTTCCTCTCAGTTTTCACCCATGAAAATACTAGCGATATTCCTGAAATAATAGATTATGTAGAACAGGATGATAATAAACTATGTACGATTGCGGTAACTAGTGACATGGTCCTCAGACAAATAGAGAAACTAAAACCAAACAAATCCCCATGCCCTGATGAACTGTTTGCAAGGGTGTTAAAGGAATGTAAAGAGGAACTTAGCATAACTTTGGCTAATCTTTTTAGCATATCACTACAAATTGGCATAGTGCCTGATAAGTGGAAAATGTAATACCTATTTACAAGGCAGGTGACAGGTCCTTGGCTTCGAACTATAGACCAATAAGCCTTACCTCCATAGTGGGAAAATTTATGGAATCAATAATTGCCGGAGTAATTCATAGCCATCTTGACAGGCACAGATTGATTAATGAATTTACTAACTTTTTTCACTAAGGTGTTTGAGGAGGTAGATCATGGTAATGAATATGATATTGTGTATATGGACTTCAGTAAGGCTTTCGATAGCGTTCCACACCGGACGCTATTGAGGAAACTTAAGGCACACGGAATAGAAGGAGAAATTTTTTCCTGGGTAGAGGCATGGCTGACAAATAGACAGCAGAGAGGTTGCATAATTGGGGAGAAATCAGAATGGGGGCACATCACAAGCGGTGTTCCTCAGGGGTCAGTGTTGGGCCCGTTGTTGTTCACAATTTACATAAACGACATAGATGAGGGAATAAATAGCAATATAAGCAAATTTGCTGATGACACCAAAATAGGCCGTCCAATTCATTCTAATGAGGACACTAGAGCACTCCAGGATGATTTGAATAGACTGATGCAATGGTCGGAGAAGTGGCAGATGCAGTTTAATATTGACAAATGTAAAGTTCTAAATGTTGGACAGGTAAATAACCATGCCACATATAAACTAAATAATGTAGATCTTAATACTACTGATCGCAAAAAGGATTTAGGAGTTCTGGTTAGCAGAAATTTAAAACCAAGACAACAGTGCATTAGTGTTCGCAATAAAGCTAACAGAATTCTTGGCTTCATATCTAGAAGTATAAATAATAGAAGCCCTCAGGTTGTTCTTCAACTCTATATATCCTCGGTTAGGCCTCATTTAGACTATGCTGCTCAGTTCTGGTCACCGTATTACAGAATGGATATAAATGCTCTGGAAAACGTACAGAGGAAGATGACAAAGATGATCCCATGTATCAGAAATCTTCCCTATGAGGATAGACTGAGGGCCCTGAATCTGCACTCTCTTGAAAGGCGTAGAATTAGGGGGGATATGATCGAGGTGTATAAATGGAAAACAGGAATAAATAAATGGGATGTAAATAGCGTGCTGAAAATTTCCAGCCAAGACAGGAGTCGCAGCAATGGTTTCAAGTTGGAAAAATTCAGATTCAGGAAGGATATAGGAAAGCACTGGTTTGGTAATAGAGTTGTGGATGAGTGGAACAAACTCCCGAGTACAGTTATTCAGGCTAAAACGTTGTGTAGTTTTAAAAATAGGTTAGATAAATATATGAGTGGGTGTGGGTGGGTGTGAGTTGGACCTGACTAGCTTGTGCTGCTGGGTCTGGTGCAGTGCTCCATCCTTGTGTGGGGATGACCAGACTGGGTGGGTCACTGGGCTAATCTGGGGGGGGGGGGTCATTGGTCTAATCCGGGGGGAACATGGACCTGCTCCACATGGGTCAGTAGGCCTGTTGCAGTGTTCCTTCTTTCTTATGTTCTTATGTTCTTATGATAATCTATGCAACTGTATTTGTGTATATGTACCTGAATAAACTTATTCAAGTGTGTGTGGCATTGCAAGTAAGTTTATTCTGGTATACACAAATACAGTTACAAAGATTATCATCCATAGCAGCATGTGTGTGGAGAACCTAGGATAACCCAAAAAAGTCAGTGACTTATTTCCATTAGGGTCCCTGTACCCTATACCACATGGTACAATATCATATGGTACAATGTACCATATGGTACATTGTGCCATATGGTACCATTGTACCATATTTTACCATTGTACCATATGGTACAATATACCATATGGTTCAAAACCACAGAATTCCTCTTCAGATCCACTTCCATCATTGTTAGAACTATAACTTGGAAAGAGGAGAGTCCCAATTCGCCGGGGAGTGAGAGCTTCCTTGCCGCAAAGCATGATGAACAAAGCATACTGAGATGGCATTCCCACAATGCAATGCGGGTGCCCCGATTTTTTGTTTACTGCAAACACTGACCACGCAGACCCATTCTCTTTAATGTAGGCCTTCCAGCTTTCTCGTGCTAAATTTGAAGCTGCTAGAATTTTGGCATAGATCTAAGGCTTGGACCCTAGCTTCAAAGCCATAGATCTATGGGACGGACCCTGAAAGAGTTAATACAACCACTGGACTGGGGAGTTATTAAGTCATTCAAGTGTAACTACACGAGAAAAGTGATGAAAAAATTAGTTGCGTTAACTCGTAAATGGTCCAAACATATACAGTGGACCCCCGCATACCGATGGCATCACATAACGATTAATCCGCATACCGCTTGCTTTAATCGCAAAAATTTTGCCTCGCATACCGCTTAAAAACCCGCTCACCGATTTTCGTCCGAGATGCGTCCAATGTGCGGCCTGAGCCACGCTCACATGTTCCGCCGGTGGCATTGTTTACCAGCCAGCCTCCGCGGTAACATCCAAGCATACAATCGGAATATTTCGTATTACTACAGTGTTTTCGGTGCTTTTTCTGGAAAATAAGTGACCATGGGCCCCAAGAAAGCTTCTAGTGCCAACCCTACAGCAATAAGGGTGAGAATTACAATAGAGATGAAGAAAAAGATCATTGATAAGTATGAAAGTGGAGTGCGTGTCTCCGAGCTGGCCAGGTTGTATAATAAACCCCAATCAACCATCGCTACTATTGGTGGTACAGCTGCTGCTACTGCTGCACTGTCAGCTGCTGCTGTAGCATCGTCTGCTGCTGCTGTAACATCATCTGTTGCTGCTGTAGCATCGTCTGTTGCTGCTGTACCACCGTCAGCTGCTGCTGCTGCTGTAACATCGTCTGCTGCTGCTGTAACATCGTCTGTTGCTGCTGTAGCATCGTCTGTTGCTGCTGTACCACCGTCAGCTGCTGCTGCTGCTGTAGCATAGTCTGCTGCTGCTGTAACATCGTCTGTTGCTGCTGTAGCATCGTCTGTTGCTGCTGTACCACTGTCAGCTGCTGCTGCTGCTGTAGCATCGTCTGCTGCTGCTGTAACATCGTCTGTTGCTGCTGTAGCATCATCTGCTGCTGCTGTAGCATCGTCTGCTGCTGCTGTAGCATCGTCTGTTTCTGCTGTACCACCGTCAGCTGCTGCAGCATCGTCTGCTGCTGCTGTAGCATCGTCTGCTGCTGCTGTAGCATCGTCTGTTGCTGCTGTACCACCGTCAGCTGCTGCTGCTGCTGTAGCATCGTCTGCTGCTGCTGTAGCATCGTCTGTTGCTGCTGTAGCATCGTCTGTTGCTGCTGTACCACCGTCAGCTGCTGCTGCTGCTGTAGCACCGTTGTTGGTGTGGCTTATTGAGAATACCAAGAAACAATTAACCCCAGAGGATTTGCCACCCAGGATAACCCAAAAAAGTCAGTGTCATCGAAGACTGTCTAACTTATTTCCATTGGGGTCCTTAATCTTGTCTCCCAGGATGCAACCCACACCAGTCGACTAACACCCAGGTGAACAGGGAAAAATGCCTGGAACTAGTGCTCATATTGGTGAATTTAACCCTTTGACTGTTTCAGGCCCCTCTCTGAAACTGTCATTCTATGTCGCTCAATTTTTGAAAAAAAACAAAATTATTTTTTCTTATGAAATGATAGAGAATCTTTTCCCGATGGTAATGACACCAAAAGTTCGAAATTTGGTCGAAAACTCGTGGAATTATGCTCCCGCGAAGTTAGCGGTCTCGGCGACATATGCGAATCGGCGATTTCGCCGACTTTGAGCCCAATTTTCAGCCAATTCCATTGCTCCAGTTGACCAAACTCATAGCTATTTCTTTAGAACTCCATTTTATCTATCAGCTGAGTACAAGAAACCTCCCATTTACTAATTTGGACTACCCAATATGGTGGTCAGAAATTGGCAATTTGGCCAATTTCACGCAAAATAAAAAAGATGCCAATTTCAAAATAGGGTCCAGAATAAACAAGGTAGACATTCGTGGCACTAAAATAACATATGCTCTGTTCATTAGTCACATCTCTAGGCCCCTCTTATATTATTATTGCTTTCTATTTTGATTTTTATTCATACAAAAAAATACAAAATTTACTGTTATGCAGACGACTGCATTATTGTAAAAATGGTATAAATAATATCAGTGCACTAGTGAAAGAATATTAGACTCCCCAGTTGACGTGTATTGGACGTGTGGTGTGATTTATTTACTCTTGAACATTGGTAAAAATCGAACATTTCCGTACTTTTTAGCTCAGTTTCAAGGTCGTTTTCATCGTAAAAGTAATGAAAATCATCTCTATTTCTGTAATATGTTTTCCATTTTATCAACTAAGACCATGAAAACGCGAATACAACGATAAATACTATACGAAAATACACCTCAAAGTCGGCGTTTTATTCCAAAAAAACGATCAGTTTTTTTTTTCTCATTACGCAATGTGTGCTGCAGGATTTTTTTTATGTGGTGCACACTGACCACACAGACCCATTCTCTCACATGTGGGCCTACCAGCTTTCTCCCACTTGATTTGAAGCCGCTAGAATTATTGAGTATATATACGTCAGAAACATTGGCTCGTAAGACATATTTATACGTCGAAAACAGTCAAAGGGTTAAAGCCAGCAAAGGTTGGTTTGAGAGATTTAAGAATCATAGTGACATACACAGTGTGATAAGGCCTGTTTTGGAAGAAAATACCAAACAGGACCTACAGTACTCAGGAGGAAAAGGCACTCCCAGGACACAGTGTCTCATCAGTCATTGCTGCATCTTCAATAAAGGTAAGTGTCATTTATTCTTCATTTAGTAGAGTAGTACATGCACAATATATATCGTGCATGTACTACTCTACTATTGTGCATGTATCCTTCTCTTTGTGTGTAGGAAAATGTATATTTCATGTGGTAAAAATTTTTTTTTCATACTTTTGGGTGTCTTGCATGGATTAATTTGATTTCCATTATTTCTTATGGGGAAAATTCATTCGCATACCGATTATTTCGCATAACAATGACCCCTCTTGCACGGATTAAAATCGGTATGCGGGGGTCCACTGTATATACGTTCTTGCCGTCAGGTGCGCATTAAGTGCCAACTTCGCAGCCTCTTATCTCGGTAAGTACTGACCCTAATTTTTTTCATTTTCATCCTATGACACTTAGAAAAATGTTCTCTTTATTTCTATATAAAAATTATTTTTTTATTTTTCAAAATATTCGGGGCACTGGGCGAGAGAATGTACAGTAGACCCCCGGTTAACGATATTTTTTCACTCCAGAAGTATGTTCAGGTGCCAGTACTGACCGAATTTGTTCCCATAAGGAATATTGTGAAGTAGATTAGTCCATTTCATACCCCCAAACATACACATACAAACGCACTTACATAAATACACTTACATAATTGGTCGCATTCGGAGGTGATCGTTATGCGGGGGTCCACTGTATATATACATTTGGACCGTTTACGGGTTAATGCACTTTGATTCCAACCTGGCAGTACCAAGCTTCTGGAGTAATGTACAGTGCACTGCAGGGTAAAGGAAGCCAGAGATTCATTACGGAATTTATGCACACTCCAATACAACCATCGACTTCAGTACCAGAACCTCAACCATCCACTTCTGCCGACAACTAACAACCATCCACTTCAGCCCAGTCGGGTCACACCATGCATCTCCCCTGTCTTCACAATCACTGACATACACCAGCAACCACAATTTAAGGTAAACAATATTATTTCTGTAGCATTTGTAGTCTTAAGCAACAAAAACAGCATTATTATTTTTATTTCTGTAAGATCTGGATGTCTAAAAAAAGATGTTCAGCTTTTGGGGGATCCCAGGAATGTAACCCTATTTTTCCTATAAGTTCTTCAGTTCATATTTCGTAGACTGTCGTTTAACACGGTAGTTACACCCCTGAAAATGCCGTTAGTTAAAATTATGTTAGACAAACTGAAGAATTTATGGGAAAAATAGAGTTATGTTCCTGGGAGCCCCAGGAAAGCCAAACAACTTTTTTTTTAGCCCTCCAGATGTTACAAAAATAAAAGTGAATATGTAATTGTAGTTCATTGTCATGATGTATTATGTTGTTTTTACTGCTTAAGATTACAAATGCAACAAAAATAATAGTATTTCTTACCTTAAATTGTGGGTGCTGGTGCTTGTGGATGATTGTGGAGAGTTATGCTGTGGCCCTACTGGGCTAAGGTGGATGGTAGAGGTACTAGTACTGAAATCAATGGTTGTACTGGAGTGTGCATAAATTCTGTAATGGATTTCTGTTCTATTTTATCCTGCAATAAATTATAAAACTGACAGTAAGGCATCAGCTGCTCTAGACACCGTTTCAGGGTACTCTTCAGTGAAAATGTCTAACTTTAAGTCAGTCACTAAATCAGTCAAGTCTCAGTCAAGTCAGCCAGTTAGTAAATTAGTCAAGTCAGTAAGTCAGTCAGTAAATCAGTCAAGTCAGTAAGTCAGTCAAATCAGTAAGTCAGCCAGTAAATCAGTCAGTCAATCATCACAGAGACTCATTTACCTCATTCTTTTTATATGCACAAAGAGACATTTCATTACAGCCACTGGCTATCTCTTGTCTAATATCTCTATTTTCTTTGTTAATTCTAAGATTTAAATGCTTAAACCTTTTCTTGCCACTGTCAGCAACACTTGTATGCCTACTGGGTGCCATGACTGCTTGGCAGATTTAAGATATGGTAAGAAAAAGATATAAACACCTAGCAGAGGATGGTACATATCCAGCGGGCGATGCGCTCAAAATTTTTTCCCCTCCCACGAATCGTGTTAAGTTAATATTAAGAAGTGTTATACAAAAAATACCACAATTTTTCAATCATGCCAGACAAAACCTTGTTAAATGATGGCTTACTGTAACACGGATTTATCTAACACAGCATTTTCAGGAACGTAACTACCAAGTAATGTGAGAGTCTACTGTATATTAAATATGTTAAGCATCTTTCATTTTTTATACTACATAAGATATCTTGCAGGTATTTGAGTACAGTACACCAACAATAACATGCAGTACAGTATACCAAACCCCTGAATGACATGCACTTGAGTACAGTATACCAAACCCCTGAAGGACATGCACTAGAGTACCATATACCAAACCCCTGAATGACATGCACTTGCCACAACATGCACTTGCCACAAGTGAGTGCATGAGGGAAAGTCTCTGCTAACACCAGCATACAGGTTTGCATAAAGTAATGGCAAGTTATAATAAAAATGCATGACTGTAATGATGAAAAATGCCACAGTTAAAACATAAGAGAAGAGAAATCCTCAAGAACTATTAATGTGATGTGTCAACTTGTAAGTTGCAAGCAACAAGTGTCAATACAACCTATACTGAGCTGGGCTTTGAAATCAGCTGAGTTAGTATAATAGTTATTAGTTTGTAGATCCAAGGTAATTATAAAAATAAAAATATTCAGGTATTTCTGCTCTTCTTTTTCACTATGGTATTATTCAATGAAAAAAAAAAATTAATTATGGCAGAGGCACATACAGGATCACACTATGCTACCAATAAAAGTTAGCAATCCATACCTGGAAAATAATGCCTGTGAGCACCACCCTGAGTTGAAGTAACAGGAAGTATGTAGTAGGGTCAAAAGCTGCCAGGTTGACAAAGGCCAAGTTGTTGTAGAGACAGTATAGGAGAGCAGGTACCATGTACAATCCCATCACTGCAACACTCACGTAGTATCATTTATATGTACTCTACAGCAACACCTCTGCTACCTTTACTAGTGCACTGCCAGTATGTACTTAACAGTTAAACGTAAGCTATATATACCACTACTAAACAGTTAAACCTAAGCTAGCTTTACCACTACATTACAGGAGTGCACTCTAACAACTACACTTGTGTCAGCTATACAGGTAGAGTACTTATGCATACTCAACTGTCAGTAAGGTAAAGATGTATTACTGGGGTAGAGCAGTAATACATCAAACACCTTATCATAATTAATTAATGCCTGAATTTTTGTTTACTTCAAAGTTTAATTCATAACTTCAGAAAGCCTCATCTGATCGACTTCAAAAATACAATGCTGGTAAACTGTATCTATGCAAAACTTCATGTAACTATTGGCATGTGAGTTGCCCCACAGTCACTGTGATACAAGCCATTCTCAGATTTCGTATTTCTGCAATAATTTGACAAAGCCTCTTCAGTTGGCTTCAAACTTTCTACACTGGTGTATCACACTGAAAAGAAGGATGGGATTGTTTTCGGAGAGTGCAAGTGCTAATTTGTCGATTTAATTTTTAACCCTTTCAGTGGCCTTGCATAGTTCTATGTCATGAGCTTATCTCACTCACATAAGCTGTGAGCGATAAATTTTTATCTAAGCACGAGAGAAAGGGTCTGCATAATGAGTGTGCACAGTATAAAAAAGTCCTGCTCCATGAACTGCATGATAGGAAAAACAAACCTCGGACAGTGTTCGAGATGTTTTCTCAGATGGTTTTCATGGTTTCATTGGCTGTTTCTTGGTATCATTTGACAGAATTCAATTCAATTCAAAGTTTATTCTCTATAAGGATTACAATGCTGAGTTTACAGAATTTGGTTATTGTGTGGTTTACATGTAGTAAAATAATAATTACAGAGTGTACCACTAGAACACCTAGCATGGCTAGGCATTTCGGGCAGACTTAAATTAAATCTTAAGTTTAAAATATTACAAAATTATGAGGTAAGTTGGTATTATGGCTAAGTGACTAAATACTAGTTTGTGAGTTTAGCAATGTGAATGCTTTTGTTTTGGCACTATACATAGTTTCAGTATTGGAGTATCACAGGC
Organism: Cherax quadricarinatus; assembly: GCF_026875155.1. Classification (NCBI taxonomy): domain Eukaryota; kingdom Metazoa; phylum Arthropoda; class Malacostraca; order Decapoda; family Parastacidae; genus Cherax; species Cherax quadricarinatus. Next base: position 36,856,427 of record NC_069433.1, on the reverse strand, counting down.
CAACTTATGACTAGTTAAGATTCATTATTTTGAGATTTAGATTGAGATTTCTGTTTATGGTCAAATGGGTGAGTGAGTGTAAGTGTTAACCACCAGGTGGTATTCGTGTAATTAGTTGACAGGGTGTATCAGGGAGATAAGATGTTTTCTGATGGTAGTTTTGAAGGTGATGAATGTGTCTGCAGTTTTAGAATTTTCAGGTAGGGTGTTCCAGATTTTAGGGCCTTTGACATACATTGAATTTTGTAAAGGTTTAGTCGGACACGGGGAATGTCAAAGAGATGTTTGTGTCTGGTATTGTGCCTGTGGGTTCTGTCGCAACTATCAAGAAAGCGTTTTAGGTCAAGGTTATATTGAATTTA
>NC_069433.1:36788883-36855565 GCF_026875155.1 Cherax quadricarinatus | reverse complement strand
ATAATTAAAAATATATTATATATATATATATTATATATATATATATATATATATATATATATATATATTATATATATATATATATTATATATTATATTAAATATATATATATATATATATATATTTTATATAATTATTTTCACATTCATAGGTTAAAAATAATCTCTGCTCACCACTAACGTCCATTAAATAGTAGGCGTTAAACAGTCCATTAAAATATCTCTGGTGATCTGGACATCACTCATTCCCTGTCTCCGAGGAATGTGAGGGAACGTTCACAGGGACGCTCTTGCAAGAGCGTCACTCTGAACGAATATTCTGAGATCTCTTACTCATTTCTGCAGCATTGTAAGCTCCTGATGATGATTGCAACAAGAAAGGCCTAGAGCTATTATTCAACTCTCCCTGTGGTTGTTTTTTATCTTGTTTCGTTCGCTCGCAAATCTTGCATATAGGCTGAGTGGGAGTGGGGTTTTCAGTCGTATTATAGACTGTCTTGTCTAGTACAGTGTGCAGCGAGCGAAGGAATATTTTTTATCGTACAGAGCGCTGCATGACCTTTCAGCCCCAGCGCTCTGCATGACCATTGCTTCAACCCTTTGAATGACCTTTCAGCCCCAGCGCTCTGCATGACCTTTCAGCCCCAGCACTTTGCATGACATTTAGCTTCGAAAACCATAAGTCCCACATCCATTATCTCCACCAAGTACAGTCTGCAAGAAATTATTCGAAAAATGGAGAGTTGCAGTTGAGACAACCATCTCTTACATATTTACATGATTATTAATTATTATTATTATTATTATTATTATTATTATTATTATTATTATTATTATTATTATGATTATTATTATTATTCAAACTAAAATTATACTACTAGCAGTGTCTACTGTATGATAATACAAGCAGTGTCTACTGTATGATAATACAAGCAGTGTCTACTGTATGATAATACAAGCAGTGTCTACCGTATGATAATACAAGCAGTGTCTACTGTATGATAATACAAGCAGTCTCTACTGTATGATACTACAAGCAATGTCTACTGTATGATAATACAAGCAGTGTCTACTGTATGATAATACACGCAGTGTCTACTGTATGATAATACAAGCAGTGTCTTCTGTATGATAATACAAGCAGTGTCTACTATATGAAAATACAAGCAGTGTCTACTGTATGATAATACAAGCAGTGTCTACTGTATGCTAATACAAGCAGTCTCTACTGTATGATACTACAAGCAATGTTTACTGTATGATAATACAAGCAGTGTCTACTGTATGATAATACAAGCAGTCTCTACTTTATGATACTACAAGCAATGTTTACTGTATGATAATACAAGCAGTGTCTACTGTATGATAATACAAGCAGTGTCTACTGTATGATAATACAAGCAGTGTCTACTGTATGATAATACAAGCAGTGTCTACTGTATGATAATACAAGCAGTGTCTACTGTATGATAATACAAGCAGTGTCTACTGTATGATAATACAAGCAGTGTCTACTGTATTCTACTGTATGATAATACAAGCAGTGTCTACTGTATGATAATACAAGCAGTGTCTACTATATGATAATACAAGCAGTGTCTACTGTATGATAATACAAGCAGTGTCTACTGTATGATAATACAAGCAGTGTCTACTATATGATAATACAAGCAGTGTCTACTGTATGATAATACAAGCAGTGTCTACTGTATGATAATACAAGCAGTCTCTACTGTATGATACTACAAGCAATGTCTACTGTATGATAATACAAGCAGTGTCTACTGTATGATAATACAAGCAGTGTCTACTGTATGATAATACAAGCAGTGTCTACTGTATGATAATACAAGCAGTGTCTACTGTATGATAATACAAGCAGTGTCTACTATATGATAATACAAGCAGTGTCTACTGTATGATAATACAAGCAGTGTCTACTGTATGATAACACAAGCAGTCTCTACTGTATGATACTACAAGCAATGTCTACTGTATGATAATACAAGCAGTGTCTACTGTATGATAATACAAGCAGTGTCTGCTGTATGATACTACGAGCAGTGTCTACTGTATGATAATACAAGCAGTGTCTACTGTATGATACTACAAGCAGTGTCTACTGTATGATAATACAGTGTCTACTGTATGATAATACAAGCAGTGTCTACTGTATGATACTACGAGCAGTGTCTACTGTATGATAATACAAGCAGTGTCTACTGTATGATACTACTAGCAGTGTCTACTGTATGATTCTACAAGCAGTCTCTACTGTATGATACTACAAGCAGTGTCTACTGTATGATTCTACAAGCAGTCTCTACTGTATGATACTACAAGCAGTGTCTACTGTATGATAATACAAGCAGTGTCTACTGTATGATAATACAAGCAGTGTCTACTGTATGATTCTACAAGCAGTGTCTACTGTATGATACTACAAAGTGTCTACTGTATGATAATACAAGCAGTGTCTACTGTATGATAATACAAGCAGTGTCTACTGTATGATAATACAAGCAGTGTGTACTGTATGATACTACAGTGTCTACTGTATGATAATACAAGCAGTGTCTACTGTATGATACTACAAGCAGTGTCTACTGTATGATTTCTACAACAGTGTCTACTGTATGATAATACAAGCAGTGTCTACTGTATGATAATACAAGCAGTGTCTACTGTATGATAATACAAGCAGTGTCTACTGTATGATACAACAAACAGTGTCTACTGTATGATACTACAAACAGTGTCTACTGTATGATAATACAAGCAGTGTCTGCTGTATGATACTACAAGCAGTGTCTACTGTATACTACAAGCAGTGTCTACTGTATACTACAAACAGTGTCTACTGTATGATAATACAAACAGTGTCTACTGTATGATAATACAAGTAGTGTCTACTGTATGATACTACAAAGAGTGTCTAGTGTAGTCTAGTGTATGATAATACAAGCAGTGTCTACTGTATAATACTACAAGCAGTGTCTACTGTATGATCCTACAAACAGTGTCTACTGTATGATACAACAAACAGTGTCTACTGTATGATACTACAAGCAGTGTCTACTGTATGATACTACAAGCAGTGTCTACTGTATGATAATACAAGCAGTGTCTACTGTATGATAATACAAGCAGTGTCTACTGTATGATACTACAGTGTCTACTGTATGATACAAGCATGTCAACCTGTATGATAATTCATGTTCACTGTATGATAATCAGTGTCAACCTGTATGATACACAGCAGTGTCTATGTATGATAAATACAAGCAGTAGTCTATGTATGATATTACAAGCATGTCTACTGTATGATACTACAAGCAGTCATTCTACTGTATGATAATACAAAGGTGTCTACTTGTATGATACTACAAGCATGTCTACTGTATGATACTACAAGCAGTGTCTATTGATGATACTACTACAAGCAGTCTCTACTGTTAATTGATATACAAGAGGTGTCACTGTAGATACTACTAGCAGTTTACTGGTATAGCATAATGCAAGCATGTCTACTGAATGTTTTTACAAGCAGTGTCTACGATTATGATAATACAAGCAGTGTCTACTGATATACTACAAGCAGTCCTCTGTATGATAATAGCAAGCATGCATGTCTACAGTATTGATAATACAAGCATGTCAACTGTATGAATACCTACAGCAGTCTCTACTGTATGATAATACAAGCAGTGTCTACTGTATGATACTACAAGCAGTCTCTACTGTATGATAATACAAGCAGTGTCTACTGTATGATACTACAAGCAGTGTCTACAGTATGATAATACAGTTGCCATTGCATGATACTACTAGCAGTAACCATTGCATGATACTATTAGCAGTTGCCATTGCATGATACTACTAGCAGTTACCATTGCATGATACTACTAGCAGTTACCATTGCATGATACTACTAGCAGTAACCATTGCATGATACTATTAGCAGTTACCATTGTATGATACTACTAGCAGTTACCATTGCATGATACTACTAGCAGTTACCATTGCATGATGCTAATAGCAGTTACCATTGCATGATACTACTAGCAGTTACCATTGTATGATACTACTAGCAGTTACCGTTGCATGATACTACTAGCAGTTTCCATTGCATGATACTACTAGCAGTTACCATTGCATGATACTACTAGCAGTTACCATTGCATGACACTAGCAGTTACCATTGCATGATACTAGCAGTTACCATTGCATGATACTACTTGCAGTTACCATTGCATGATACTACTAGCAGTTACCATTGCATGATACTACTAGCAGTTACCATTGCATGATACTACTAGCAGTAACCATTGCATGATACTACTAGCAGTTACCATTGTATGATATTACTAGCAGTTACCATTGCATGATACTACTAGCAGTTACCATTGCATGATACTACGAGCAGTAACCATTGCATGATACTACGAGCAGTTACCATTGCATGATACTACGAGCAGTAATCATTGCATGATACTACTAGCAGTTACCATTGCATGATACTACTAGCAGTTACCATTGCATGATACTAGCAGTTACCATTGCATGATACTACGAGCAGTTACCATTGCATGATACTAGCAGTTACCATTGCATAATACTACTAGCAGTTACCATTGCATGATCAGGTACTGGCTATATAGCAGTTACCATTGCATGATGCTACATAGCAGTACCATTGCATGAACTACTAGCAGTACCATTGCATGATACTACTAGCAGTTACATTGCATGTCATGACCATTCTGATACATACTAGCAGTTACCATTGCATGATACTACGAGCATTTACCATTGCATGATACTACTAGCAGTTACCATTGCATGATACTACTAGCAGTTACCATTGCATGATACTAATAGCAGTTACCATTGCATGATACTACTAGCAGTTACCATTGCATGATACTACTAGCAGTTACCATTGCATGATACTACTAGCAGTTACCATTGCATGATACTAATAGCAGTTACCATTGCTGATACTACAGCAGTTACCATTGCATGATACTACTAGCAGTTACCATTGCATGATACTACTAGAACCTTGCATGATCAGCAGTAACCATTGCATGATACTACTAGCATTTACCATTGCATGATACTACTAGCAGTTACATTGCATGATCTAGGTACCATTGCTGATAACGAGCAGTAACCATTGCTGATACTACAGCAGTTACCATTGCATATACTACTAGCAGTTACCATTGCATGATACTAGCAGTTACCATTGCATGATACTACAGCAGTAGCCATTGCATGATACTTAGCAGTTACCATTGCATGATACTACAGTCATGCATGTATAGCAGTTTACCATTGCATGATACTAGCAGTTACCATTGCATGATACTAGCAGTAACCATTGCATGATATTAGCAGTTACCATTGCATGATACTACTAGCAGTAACCATTGCATGATACTATAGCAGTTACCATTGCATGATACTACGAGCAGTTTACCATTGCATGATACTACAGCAGTACCATTGCATGATACTACAGCAGTTACCATTGCATGATACTACTAGCAGTTACCATTGCATGATACTAAGCAGTTACCATTGCATGATACTACTAGCAGTTACCATTGCATGATACTAGCAGTTACCATTGCATGATACTACGAGCAGTTACCATTGCATGATACTACTAGCAGTTACCATTGCATGATTACTAGCAGTTACCATTGCATGATACTACTAGCAGTTACCATTGCATGATACTACTAGCAGTTACCATTGCATGATACTACTAGCAGTTAACCATGCATGATATCTAGCATTTACCAATTGCATAAACTAGCATAACCATTGCATGAAAACAGCAGTTACCATTGCTGATATTACTAGCAGTTACCATTGCATGATACTACTAGCAGTTACCATCTTTCTCGGTCAATGATACACGCAACCATTGACATGATACTAAGCCATTCATGATGAAGCTCAGCTACCACTTGCTGTGAAGCTGCAGACCACCTTGCTGGTGAAAGCAGTGCAGCATCCACCTTGCTGGTTTGAATGCTGCAGCAGCACCTTGCTGGTGAACTCAGCTCTCACCTTGCTGGTGAAGCTGCAGTCACCACCTTGCTGTGAGCTGCAGCTTCCACTTGCTGTGAACTGCAGCTTCACCTTGCTGGTGAAGCTGCAGCACACCTTGCTGTTGAAGCCTGCAGTCAGCCACCTTGCTGGTGAAGCTAGCAGTCCACCTTGCTGGTGAACTGCAGCTCCACCTTGCTGGTGAAGCTGCAGCTACCACCTGCTAGTGAAGCTGCAGCACCACTCTTGCTGGTGACCTCGCAGCCACCTTGCTGTGAAGCTGCAGTACCATTGCTGTGTGAAGCGCATGCAGACCACCTAGCAGTGTGAAAGCTAGCAGCTACCTTGCTGGTGAAGCTGCAGCATCACCTTGCTGTTGAAGCAGACCACCTTGCGTGAATAGCTAGCAGTACCACCTTGCTGGTGAAGCTGCAGCACCACCTTGCTGGTAAGCTAAGCAGACCATTGCTGGTGAACTGCAGCTCCACCTTGCTGTGAAGCTGCAGTCACCACTTGCTGATTAGCTGCAGCTCCACCTTGCATGTGATACTAGCAGCACCACCTTGCTGGTGAAGCTGCAGCAACCACCTTGCTGGATATAAGCTGCAGCTTACCACCTTGCTGGTGAAGCTGCAGTCACCACCTTGCTGTGAAGCTAGCAGCTCCACCTTGCTGGTGACAGCTAGCCGTCCACCTTGCTGGTGAACTGCAGCAATCCTTGCTGGTGAAGCTGCAGCACCACCTATGCTGGTGAATGCTGTCAGCACCACCTGCAGTGAAGCTGCAGCACACCTTGCTGGTGAAAGCAGCAGTACCACCTTGCAGTGAAGCTGCAGTTACCACTTGCTGGTGAAGCTGCAGCTACCATTGCTGGTGAAGCTGCAGTACCACCTTGCATGGTGAGCTGCAGCACCACCTTGCGTGAATAGCTGCAGCACCACCTTGCTGGTGAAGCTGCAGTCACCACTGCTGGTGAAGCTGCAGCACCACCTTGCTGGTGACGCTGCAGTACCACTTGCTGTCTGAAGCTGCATGCTACCACCTTGCTGTGAAGCTGCAAACACCACCATTGCTGAGTGAAGCCAGCACCACCTTGCTGTGAAGCTGCAGCACACCTTGCTGGTAAGCTAGCAGACCACTTGCTGTGAAGCTGCAGCTCACCTTGCTGGGAAGTATGCAGACCATCTTGACTGGTGAAGCTTGCAGCTACACACTTGCATGTGAAGCTGCAGCACCACCTTTGCTGGTGAGCTGCAGCACCACCTTGCTGTGAAGCTGCAGACACCTTGCAGGTGAAGCTGCAGTACCACTTGTGGTGAAGCAGCAGCTCACCTTGCATGAAGCTGCAGCTCCACCTTGCTGGATAGCTGCAGACCACCTGTCAGGTGAAGCTGCAGAACCACCTTGCTGGAAGCTGCAGCACACCATTTCTGGATGAAGCTGCAGCACCACCTTGCTGTGACTGCAGCACCACTATGGGTGAAGCATGCAGCACCACCTTGCTGGTGAAGCTGCAGCACCACTTGCTGGTGAAGCTGCAGCACACTTGCTTGAAGCTGCAGCACCACCTGCATGATTAAGCTGCAGCACCACCTGCTGGTGAAGCTGCAGCACCACCTTGCATGGAAGACTAGCAGCACCACCTTGCTGGTGAAGCTGCAGCACCACCTTGCTGGTGAAGCTGCAGCACCACCTTGCTGGTGAAGCTGCAGCACCACCTTGCTGGTGAAGCTGCAGCACCACCTTGCTGGTGAAGCTGCAGCACCACCTTGCTGGTGAAGCTGCAGCACCACCTTGCTGGTGAAGCCTGCAGCACCACCTTGCTGGTGAAGCTTGCAGCACCACCTTGCTGGTGAAGCTTGCAGCACCACCTTGCTGGTGAAGCTGCAGCACCACCTTGCTGGTGAAGCTGCAGCACCACCTTGCTGGTGAAGCTGCAGCACCACCTTGCTGGTGAAGCTGCAGCACCACCTTGCTGGTGAAGCTGCAGCACCACCTTGCTGGTAAAGCTGCAGCTCCACCTTGCTGGTGAAGCTGCAGCACCACCTTGCTGGTGAAGCTGCAGCACCACCTTCCTGGTAAAGCTGCAACATTGACACCCTCCGAAAGTGAAGTTGACACAGATGAAACATGTGTCCTCAGGCTTTATATTCACCAGACCAGTTTATAATATAAGCCTGATCTGGAATCATTATTACCGTACTTATATCTTCCCTTCTTTTACTGGCTTTTGATTTGTTAGATAAATTATACCACTGACTGTCTTCATACAGTGAGCTTACCTGCTTTGATCTGTTTATTTATGTGATTTACCAGGGGAGTGTTAAGTTGATGACACATGAATGTAGGCGGACGTATATTGTCATTGAATGTTGCGTGTCATTGTTAAGAATATTCACGCGTCTGAGCGAGGTCACACAAACTGTACTGAGTTACACCGATGTCGTTATTACTACCGAAACATTGACATATTGTACAGACACCAGAATGTTGACAGATTGTTTTCCATGTAATCACTAGCGCCTAGGGGCCTTACGTGTATGATATCCCCTTTGTCTGAACTGCTCAAGGTGAACACTGAGTCCAGCCTTCCTGGGTCATTGAGCATCGTGTTTGAGCCACTACTTACGTACTGGCTCAAGCAACGTGCTCATTGGAGAAGGCAAATATAGATACTCAAAAATCCTGGAAAAAGGAATTAATGTATTTTTTTATGGATTCCATCACACGCTGGTTTACTCCATGATAAACCTTAAAAAAACGTACCCTGAAGGAAAATATAGACTATAACTTTGGAGTATCTGTGTCTAATATTAGGAATAATGTTAGGAGAGTATTAAATAATGAAACTGAATGTTATAGGAATGCAGTTAGAAGCCTGAGTAGATCTATAACCCACTATGATAACATGAACGCCGATAAGTAGCACGTTTCTGGAGCAACTTGCAATGTGAACAGACTGATGTTGTAGTAGCCAGACTTAGGCTTGGCTACAAGTTCCTCCGGCAGCTCGACACACACACACATGATGATCAAACTAAATGCACAGTATGTGGTGCGACCTTTGGTCACTATCTTGAACACTGTGTGCTTAATTATCCAGTTATTGAGGAATATAGATAGAATAATAACCTGTGTGATGTCAAGATACCTTATTAATGAAAATAAAATGTCAGACATATTAAGCAAATTTCCTAAATTTGTTCGATACAGACAAGTGAACTGTAGATATAAATCCAAATGTACACCTGTTAACTCTTTTGGGTCCTAGTTCCTGGGTGTTTTGTGTTTCGTTGTTTACCTTGTAGAATGTACGAGGTTTTGTTATTTACCTTGTAGAATGTACGAGGTTTCGTTGTTTACCTTGTAGAATGTACGAGGTTTTGTTATTTGCCTTGTAGAATGTGCGAGGTTTCGTTGTTTACCTTGTAGAATGTACGAGGTTTTGTTATTTACCTTGTAGAATGTACGAGGTTTCGTTGTTTACCTTGTAGAAATGTACGAGGTTTTGTTATTTACCTTGTAGAATGTGCGAGGTTTCGTTGTTTACCTTGTAGAATGTACGAGGTTTTGTTATTTGCCTTGTAGAATGTGCGAGGTTTCGTTGTTTACCTTGTAGAATGTACGAGGTTTTGTTATTTACCTTGTAGAATGTACGAGGTTTTGTTATTTACCTTGTAGAATGTACGAGGTTTCGTTGTTTATCTTGTAGAATGTACGCGGTTTCGTTGTTTACCTTGTAGAATGTACGAAGTTTCGCTGTTTACCTTGTAGAATGTACGAGGTTTAGTTGTTTACTTTGTAGAATGTACGAGGTTTCGTTGTTTACCTTGTAGAATGTACGAGGTTTCGTTGTTTACTTTGTAGAATGTACGAGGTTTCGTTGTTTGCCTTGTAGAATGGATGAGGTTTCGTTGTTTACCTTGTAGAATGGACGAGGTTTCCTTGTTTACCTTGTAGAATATACGAGGTTTCGTTGTTTACTTTGTAGAATGTACGAGGTTTCGTTGTTTACCTTGTAGAATGTACGAGGTTTCGTTGTTTACCTTGTAGAATGTACGAGGTTTCGTTGTTTACCTTGTAGAATGTACGAAGTTTCGTTGTTTACCTTGTAGAATGTACGAAGTTTCGTTGTTTACCTTGTAGAATGTACGAAGTTTCGTTGTTTACCTTGTAGAATGCACGAAGTTTTGTTGTTTACCTTGTAGAATGTACGAGGTTTCGTTAGTTACCTTGTAGAATGTACGAGGTTTCGTTGTTTACCTTGTAGAATGTTCGAGGTTTCGTTGTTTACCTTTTAGAATGTACGAGGTTTCGTTATTTACCTTGTAGAATGTACGAGGTTTTGTTGTTTACCTTGTAGAATGTACGAGGTTTCGTCAGTTACCTTGTAGAATGTTCGAGGTTTCGTTGTTAACCTTGTAGAATGTACGAGGTTTCGTTGTTTACCTTGTAGAATGTACGAGGTTTCGTTAGTTACCTTGTAGAATGTACGAGGTTTCGTTGTTTACCTTGTAGAATGTTCGAGGTTTCGTTGTTTACCTTGTAGAATGTACGAGGTTTCGTTAGTTACCTTGCAGAATGTTCGAGGCTTCGTTGTTTACCTTGTAGAATGTACGAGGTTTCGTTGTTTATCTTGCAGAATGTTCGAGGTTTCGTTGTTTACCTTGTAGAATGTTTACCCCATGTTCGTGTCTGTTCGGTTGTTCATTTACATCCAGCTTTTCTGGTTCAATTTGGAAATGCAGGGCGTGGATCATTTAATGAGTATATAGTTCCACTCAGTTTGCATCCCCGGGAAATCAAGGTATGCACGGTCACAGTAGTGAGCTGGTAAACAGCAGGCTTCCTGGGTGATACTACTAACCTCTTGGCAAATGGGTGTGAAAAGGGGAAACCTCTTAAATGTTTTGCACTCTGGCAGGGCTGCTTATCTTTTCTTTCTGCCTGATGAATGTGTTAAGATAATAGGTAAATCTTTCTTGTAAGAATAAAAGAGGGACAATACCGTGACTTGGACCATTAACTTATCACACAGAAGTGGGTAATATTTCCTTTTCCAACCATGGAGGCGTGGTTTGAGACCGCGTCGTGGGCAAGTTGGGAATTATAGCCGTGATACATTACTTGGGATCATACATAACCTGTTAACCTGTAGTCGATTCCGGGTGTCATCGAACCCCGTGGTCCGGTCCAGGCGTGGCTGAAGGCCTGATCGATCAGGCTCTTGGTGCTAGCAGCATGCAGTCCAATGTAGGCACCACACTCCGGCAAATGAAACTTATCAAATTCCCTTTTGATGACAGCTAGGGATCTGTTCTCTACATCTGTGATACATCTACGGCACATATTACATACCCTGAGGATATATCTGTTATACATATCCTTGACATACATATGATACATTGCATTGGGACATGTACGATATATAGCCTGGAGAATGGAGATACATAACTGGCAGTAAATTTGATATATAGCTTGGATATGCATTAGCCTAACTGTTCCTTACTACGTGTTGATATTCCGACGGAGAATAATAGGTTATTGATTTTCTAAGACAGAATCCGCAGGAAGACGTAATGAAGATACTAACAAGCTTATTAACTTTGCAGGTGTGAGAAGATGCGGTGGGTTGGAGGTTGGGCGTGGCGTGTGGGCGGGGCTGTGGGCGTGATTTGGCTGGTGGGCGTGGCACTACTGGCACCCACTGGACCACCAACCACCAGTGACCCGCGACTCTCTCAGCGCCTCCAGCGGGCTGTCAACGACCTTGATCTTCTCAAGAAGCAGAATGATGACATCAGACAAGTGCTTCACGAATTTACTAAGTGTGTATTACAGGTCAATGTTTGTTATGACAGTCAGACCACTGGTCATCCCCTCCTCCACCCTCACTCTAGTAGCAGTAATAAATGTAATAATAACTAAAAGTAGAAGCAGTAGTTATAAACAGAAAAATAACTTGGACACCTACATCTCCAGGGAGGAGGTATGTATGTCTTCATAATTTACAAATTATCCAAACTTCAGAACACCCGTGAATTAACCTGATTCTTTTTTCTCCTTCTCCCTCTTCTCCTTTCCTTATTCCTCTCTCTTCTGCCTTGGGTGTTTGCTTGTTTTACCCCCCCTGTGTTTTTGTTCCTACTCTGTGCGCCTCTACGCTCTCCTGCAGTGCTCTCATTTATGAAGTTTCCTGCTATCAATATCTGTCCCACGATCCCCTCAGCTGCTGGGTTAAGCCCTGGCTCTATTTCTACAACTGAGAACATTCCTCTTCGTCTGTCCCGTCTTCCCCGCTCATCCCATTGGGATCTTACCTGCACTTGTTCGTTCGTTCGTTCGCCTGTGCTTCTTGTAGATCAGAAACTGACCTTGCAGTGTGTAGTCACAGTAGCTCATACTCTCGTCATCACAGTCTCCCTACGATTCCCGTTGGAGAGGGGAACCTTTACCTGTTCGACGATGTTCGCACTTCGTGTTAAGATCAAACCAGCCAGTGGTTTTATAAATGATTCCACTAAACTATCACTTGCTGCCGCTATAAAACCTGCCTAAACTTAAATTCACAGCGATCCACTCACCAAGGACCCTTTATTGTCGTCTGCACCGACACAATGAACAGCTAAACTTATGGACGACACTGGCAATGAATGCATTGCGAACCGACAATTCAAAAATATCACCGTCTCCCTCCTTGCTGGCGAAACGTTAAACAATTGGATAAGATAATCACATCCTTACCAACGGATGAACTGAAGACCTCAATCAAAGAACAGAACACCTGGACCTCTATAGACACGAATTCCCAATGCCTCATCTATGATCAAAATCACCTTCTCAAACATAGATATGGCTACCCAAGCGCTCTCTAATGGACTGAATATCTCATATTACCACATACATCCATGCCACATAGAACCTGAACGTTTCGCCCCTGTCTCTCCCTGTTGGAACTGTTACTCTTATCAACATTCAACCAAGGACTGTCCCATTAAAGACAAAAAGATCTGTTCTACTTGTGGAAAAGGTCATGACTTCAAAGCTGCACCACCACCGATGCCACTCCAACATGTCTTAACTGCAAGGGTACACATCATACCTTTGCAGCCGAATGCCCACTACGAAAAGAAGTAATGTCGAAAAACATTAAAGAAGAAACCAAGAAGAATAGCCCCAAATCGCCGACATATGCCGCCATTTCAAAACTCCAGTCGGACACCACCGGAATTCTACAAACCACACTGCAGTCATCTTTGTCCAGCAATTCCCTCTCTGCACTCCCTGATGCTGCTCCTTCTAAGGTGCTGTGTTGCATAATGTATGCACACCTTGCAAATGCAGCAAACCCAGGCACATTCAACACTACAATTAACGAATTATTCTGTCTTAACAACATGCCGTCATTCAACTTCCCTGACTCGTCAACATCACAGGACTTCCTTAAGATTATCCCAAAGCCACTGGATGGCGAAACGTCTACAATAAAAATAACCAGATGTTGCACACGTGTCTTAACTTTCATTTTGTCGGTGTTGTATACCTTTCTTGCACAAAGCTTTGTAGACAATGCAAGATACCTCCCATGAAATGTATTGGTGCAATGAGTACACTAGCTTTGGTGAGTTTCGAGAGTCTTTCTACTTGTGAAAGTTTGTCTGGACTGCCTCCAAGTGAGTCGCCTACCCTGGCAAGCTCTGTTGACACTGAGCTCTGAAGTCGGTACCTCAGCCTTACAAGTGGCTTATAGGACAGATTTTCATAAATGACTGATGCTGCAAGAAATCTCGCCTGCATGCACGTTTAACCCTTTGAGGGTCGACAGGCCCTCTCCGAAACTCGTTCTCAGGGTCGGCCAAATTTAAAAAAAAAAATTATTTTCTCTTATGAAAAGATAGAGAATCTTTTCCCGATCATAAGGACACCAAAAGTTTGAAATTTGATGGAAAACTTACGGAATTATGCTCTCGCAAAGTTAGCGGTCTCGGCGATGTTTACGCATCGGCGATTTTGCCCACTTTGAGCCCCATTTTCGGCCAATTCCACTGTACTAGTCGACAAAAAACATGAATATTTCGCTAGAACTCCATTTTTTCTATCGAATGGGTGCAAGAAACCACCCATTTATGAAATTCAACTATCCAGTACAGTGGTCAGAATTTAGCAATTTTGCCAATTTCACACAAATTTCAAAAGATGCCAATTTCCGAATAGGGTCCAGAATAAACAAGAAAGACATTCCTGGCACTAAAATGACATTTCCTCTGGTCATTAGTCACGTCTCAAGGCCCCTCTTATATTATTTTGCTTTCCACTTTGAATTTTTATTCTCACAAAAAATATAAGATTTACTGTTATGCAGACTACTGCATTAGTGTAAAAAATGGTATAAATATTATTGGTGCACTTGAGAAAGAATATTAGACTCACCAGTTGACGTGTATTGCACGCTTGGCACGATTTGTTTACTTTTGAAATTTGGTAAAAATCGAACATTTCTGCTACTTTGAGCTCAATTTCAAGGTACCTTTCATTGTAAAACCAGTCAAAATCATCTCAATTTCTGTAATATGTCTTCCATTCTATAAAGTGAGACCAAGAAAACTAGAATACAACAATAAATACCATACGAAAATACAGTGCAAAGTCGCTGTTTTATTCCAAAAAAATGGTAAAAGTTTTTTTTTTCTCATTATGCACTGTGTGCTGCAGGATTTTTTTTAGACTGTGCACACTGACCACATAGACCCATTCTTTCATATGAAGGCCTACCAGCTTTCTCCCACTAGATTTGAGGGTGCTAGAATTTAGGCGTACTAGTACGTCAAAAACCCTGGATCGTAAGCCGTACTAGTACGTCCGAAACCCTCAAAGGGTTAAAGGAATAACTTACTTGGTGATGTAGAATCTATTCTGGTCTTCAACCTCCCTAAGCTTTTAGTCCCTCTGGACTTGCCCTCAGAACCACGTGCAACCGGGAGCCTTAATTCCTGCAATATTCAATTGATATTAGTGACCTGCCTGTACCTCACAAATTCCTATTTCCAAGGGGGGTGAATCCCCTAGAATAACTATGCAGAAAGTGACACTAACTTCTAGGTTGACAAGAGACAAGGTACGTGCTGGTCATGAACTGCCGGCTGCACAAAGGCCTACACCTCAACTTACTCGTAACTTTCCCCAGACACTGGCCAGAATCCTAAGAAAAAGTGGAGGACTTGTCTTACTGTATGGGCCTGACAGAGGAGGACATCTACGGTATGTTGAGGTGCCTCCACCAGATTTCCCCAGGTCTCATATGTGAAGACACGTGGGGGCGCCGCCTGCTGATCACGGCACGTGTTGTTCAGATGGTGTCTGGTCTTAGAAGAAAGCTCTGGCGTCTTCGAGACCCGCGCTTCGTCGTTCAAACTTGGGCTGCCAGTTCTCCCTAGCTACGTTAAGGTCTTAGGTCTACATTATTATTATCTACAGTTGCCTCAATAATCCTAATATTAGTGTACTAACAGTATAAACTACCTACTTCTTCCCTGAAGGGTAAATCTATCAATTAAGAAGTACCTTCCAACCACCTTCGCCAACCCAGGTGAGTGTGTTTGTGTTTTGGGTGGGTGTAAGGGCCCTCGAACGGTGTGTTTTTTCCCGTTGGGACTTCTTGGACCGAATAAGTTCCAACACTATTCCTGGAGCCCAGCCATGGACCAGGTTTCAAAATTTTCCCTTCATATATAAGGGGAATTACCAACACAGGAGGGATATGGGTGGTTTTACTTTTGTGTACAAGGCCAACATTTGTCAAAGAACTACACTTGGCTCCACTCCGAGGACGGTGAGAAGCGAGCTTCTACACCACATGACAGTCAGTGTGACTGTACCTGTCTCCAGAACATCACTTCATCTGAGAACATTTATTCCCAGGATGACTCTTGAGTCTGGAACATGTTCATACAGCATAATATCAACGAAATAAAGTCAGTTGATTAAATGAAAATGCTGGCCCACAGATGGCTCCAACTTTATTCTGTTCTCTACTTGTATGTCTCATAACAATAAAAAGGCTTTTAAATGAGCTGTTGTAGGTAACAGCTTGTAAATAAAGTTAGGACTCTAACCTAACCTTATGTAAAACCCTGTGTAAATAAAAAAAAAGACTCCTATCAATCTTCAAGAGGGAATGGGATAAGTTTTACAAGCTAGTTACTTGTTGAAAATTTTTAATTTTCCTAAATTCAGCATGTGTAAATATGAATAATATAATAATTGTGTATTAAAATGTGATGCTGATTTGACCCTTCAAGAAATTTTGTGTGGAAGAGGGTGTGCAGAGACTCAATAATACAGGGAGATGCCATAGTGAATTAAGGTGTGAGCATTGGTCTGTTAATAGTGAAATTTAATCTGGTGTCATCAAGGCTATAATTGGGCATTTCGATCTGAATTTGTAATAGAAACCCGTGTTAATGTCCCCTGCTGAAGAAATGGGACAGGAAATTTGTGGACCTCCAGAATTAAGTATGGATGGTGAAAAATAAGGAGACTACACCATCACTCACACAGGGAAGTGCGCCGTTGTCCTTTCATTTAGATTTCTCACTGGCCAGTGTAGGTTTCTGTATGCCAGGTAGGCGTTGTGGTGTGATCCAACTAGAGTAATTATATGGTAAGTGGTAATACGAATTTCTTTTCTAATAACACTATTGTATTATATGTACTCACCTAATTGTGGTTGCAGGGGTCGAGACTCAGCTCCTGGCCCTGCCTCTTCATTGAGTGCTACTAGGTCCTCTCTCTCCCTGCTCCATGAGCTTTATCATACCTCATCTTAAAGCTATGTATGGTTCCTGCCTCCACTACCTCACTTGCTAGGCTGTTCCACTTCCTGACTACTCTATGATTGAAGAAATACTTCCTAACATCCCTTTGACTCATCTGGGTCTTCAACTTCCAATTGTGACCCCTTGTTTCTGTGTCCCCTCTCTGGAACATCCTGTCTCTGTCCATCTTGTCTATTCCACACAGTATTTTGTATGTCGTTGTCATGTCTCCCCTAACCCTCCTGTCCTCCATTGTCATCAGGCCGATTTCCCTTAACCTTTCTTTGTAGGACATTCCCCTTGGCTCTGGAACTAACTTTGTTGCAAACCTTCGCACTTTCTCTAATTTCTTGATGTGCTTGATCAAGTGTGGGTTCCAAACAGGTGCTGCATACTCCAGTATGCAGGGACACCTTTGAGTCTAACCCTCCCATCATGTCATTCACATATATGAAAAATAGCATTGGTCCTAGGACCGATCCCTGTGGAACCCCGCTCCTCACAGGTGCCCACTGTGATACCTCATCATGTACCACGACTCGTTGTTGTCTCCCTGTCAGGTATTCTCTGATCCACTGCAGTACCCTTCCTGTTATATGTGCTTGATCCTCTTGCTTTTGCCCTAATCTCTCATGAGGAACTGTGTCGAAGGCCTTCTTGCAGTCCAATAAGATGCAATCAACGCACCCCTCTCTCTCGTGTCTTACTTCTGTTACTTTATCATAAAACTCCAGAAGGTTTGTGACACAGGATTTGCCTTCCATGAATCCGTGCTGGTTGGCGTTTATACTCTTCCATTCCAGGTGCTCCACCACTCTCCTCCTGATAATCTTCTCCATAACTTTGCATACTATACACGTCAGTGACACTGGTCTATAGTTTAGTGCCTCTTTTCTGTTTCCTTTTTTAAAAAATGGGAACTACATTTGCTGTATTGTACTAATAGTTATATTTTGTGTACCCAGCAAGCAAACCAAAATAACATACAGTCCACATAATTTTAATTTACCAGAGTAGCTGTTTTTTTTTTTTTTTGTTATTGTTAATTATTAATTTTATATCAGGCCAAGAATTTTTGTGAGAGTGGTGAAGGAGTGGGCATCGAGAGAGTGACAGTTCTGCAACCTACAGGTAATACCCTGGAAACCTCATACAAGTAATTTTCGCATAATTAATTAAGCCTTCGGTCCTAATGAACTCAGATATGTAATCAGGGAGAATTTAATTTAATGATTTGATTGAAAGAAATGGATTGTTGGGTTCACATATAAGTGAAAATAAATGAATTAATTAATGTAGGTAGTAGGTTGATAGACAGCAACTACCCAGGGAAGTACTACCGTCCTGCCAGATGACTGTGAAACAGAAACCTGTAACTGTTTTACATGATGGTAGGATTGCTCTTGTCTTTTTCTGTCTCATAAACACGCTAGATAACAGGGATATCTTGCTGCTCCTACTTACACTTTGGTCACACTTCACAGACACGCACATGCATATATATATACAGACATATAGTTTTTTCTCCTTTTTCTAAATAGCTCTTGTTCTTCTTTATTTCTTCTATTGTCCATGGGGAAGTGGAAAAGAATCTTTCCTCCGTAAGCCATGCGTGTCGTATGAGGTGACTAAAATGCCGGGAGCAATGGGCTAGTAACCCCTTCTCCTGTAAACATTTACTAAAAAAGAGAAGAAGAAAAACTTTATAAAACTGGGATGCTTGAATGTGCGTGGATGTAGTGCAGATAACAAGAAACAGATGATTGCTTATGTTATTAATGAAAAGAAGTTGGATGTCCTGGCCCTAAGCGAAACAAACCTGAAGGGGGTAGGGGAGTTTCGGTGGGGGGAAATAAATGGGATTAAATCTGGAGTATCTGAGATAATTAGAGCTAAGGAAGGGGTAGCAATAATGTTGAAGGATCAGTTATGGAAGGAGAAAAGAGAATATGAATGTGTAAATTCAAGGATTATGTGGATTAAAGTAAAGGCTGGATGCAAAAAAAGTGGGTCATAATAAGCGTGTATGCACCTGGAGAAGAGAGGAATGTAGAGGAGAGAAAGAGATTTTGGGAGATGTTAAGTGAATGTATAGGAACCTTTGAACCAAGTGAGAGAGTAATTGTGGTAGGGGACCTGAATGCTAAAGTAGGAGAAACTTTTGGAGAGGGTGTGGTAGGTAAGTTTGGGGTACCAGGTGTAAATGATAATGGGAGCCCTTTGATTGAACTTTGTATAGAAAGGGGTTTAGTTATAGGTAATACATATTTTAAGAAAAAGAGGATAAATAAGAATACAAGATATGATGTAGTGCGAAATGACAGTAGATTGTTGGATTATGTATTGGTAGATAAAAGACTGTTGAGTAGACTTCAGGATGTACATGTTTATAGAGGGGCCACAGATATAACAGATCACGTTTTAGTTGTAGCTACACTGAGAGTAAAAGGTAGATGGGATACAAGGAGAATAGAAGCTCAGGGAAGAGAGGGTGAACATTTATAAACTAAAAGAGGAGGCAGTTAGGGTAAGATATAAACAGCTTTTAGGAGGATGATAGGCTAATGAGAGCATAGCAATGGGGTCGAAGAGGTATGGGGTAGGTTTAAAAATGTAGGTTAGAGTGTTCAGCAGAAGTTTGTAGTTACAGGAAAGTGGGTGCGGGAGGGAAGAGGAGCGATTGATGGAATGATGATGTAAAGAGAGTAGTAAGGGAGAAAAAGTTAGCATATAAGAAGTTTTTACAAAGTAGAAGCGATGCAAGGAGGGAAGAGTATATGGAGAAAAGAGAGGGGTTTAAAAGAGAGTGGTGAAGCAATGTAAAAAGAGAGAAAAATGAGAGAGTGGATGAGATGTTATCAACAAATTTTGTTGAAAATAAGAAAAAGTTTTGGAGTGAGATTAACAAGTTAAGGAAAGCCTAGAGAACAAATGGATTTGTCAGTTAAAAAAGGGAGGAGAGTTATTAAATGGAGAGTTAGAGGTATTGGGAAGATGGAGGGAATATTTTTTGAGGAATTTTTAAAAATGTTGATGAAGATAGGGAAGCTGTGATTTCATGTTTAGGGCAGGAGGAATAACATCATTTTAGGAGTGAGGAAGACCCCATTTTGTGAGTGTGGGGGAAGTTCATGAGGCAGTAGTAAAATGAAAGAGGGTAAGGCAGCTGGGATTGAGGGGATAAAGATAGAAATGTTAAAAGCAGGTGGGGGATATAGTTCTGGAGTGGTTTGTGCTATTATTTAATAAATGTATGGAAGAGGGTAAGGTACCTAGGGTTTGGGCAGAGAGCATGCATAGTTCCTTTGTATAAAGGCAAAGGGGACAAAGAGAGTGCAAAAATATAGGGGGATAAGTCTGTTGAGTATACCTGGTAAAGTGTATGGTAGAGTTATTATTGAAAGAATTAAGAGTAAGACGGAGAATAGGAAACCAGATGAACAAAGAGGCTTTAGGATAGGTAGGGGTGTGTGGACCAGGTGTTTACAGTGAAACATTTAAGTGAACAGTATTTAGATAAGGCTAAAGAGGTTTTTGTGGCATTTATGGATTTGGAAAAGGCGTATGACAGGGTGGATAGGGGGCAATGTGGCAGATGTTGCAGGTGTATGGTATAGGAAGGTAGGTTACTGAAAGCAGTGAAGGGGTTTTTACGAGGATAGTGAGGCTCAAATTAGAGCATGTAGGAAAGAGGGGATTATTTCCCAGTAAAAGTATGCCTTAGGACAAGGATGTATGATGTCACCGTGGTTGTTTAATATATTTATAAGGGGGTTGAAAGTAAAGTAAATCGAGGGTTTTGGGAAAAGGGGCGGGATTTAAAAAGAAAAGGGAAAACAACATAAAGGGGGGAGTTGTAAACAGTTGCTCTTTGCTGATAAACACTGTCCCTCTGGGGGAGATTTTTGAAGAGAATTTTTCAGGGGTTTTTGGGGTTTTAATTTTGGGTTGGGAAATTTTTAAAAAGAAGAAAAAAAAAAGTGAATAAAAGGGAAAGAGTAAGGTTATGAGGAAAACAAAAAGATTGGGTTTTTTTAAAAAAAAGATTGGATACCCAAATTGGGGGAGGAAAAGGGGGAGGTGAATGTATTCAGATTATTTGGGAGGGGGCGGCCAGTGGAGGGGTCTATGAAAGAAATAAAAAAACAGGACAAGACCAAGCATTAAAGTTACCCATACCCAAAAAAATAATATCTTTAAATTTCAAATTTTTAAGAAGCAGTAAAAAATGGAAAAAACAACTTAGAAAACCCATTTCCCAGTGACTATTTTGCTCTCCAAGAAGATAAAATTTGGGGCGGAAATAAACTTTTGGGGAGGGCGTAATATTTAATATTCCCCCTTTTTCCCCAGTGATAAAAACCCAAAAAACATAAAAAAATTACTCTGCAGATCAAAAAGGACCAAAAAAAGGGGTTTTATTAAACCCAGAGTCAGAAATAAAAGAACCCAAAGGTTATTTGAACCCCAGGGGTAGAAAAAGTGTTTTTTGGCTTAGATTCCACTCACTTTACGGGAAAAAAGCCCTTTTTTTAATTGCATATTTTTAAAGAAAAGAAAGAGGTATCCCAAAAAACGGGTTTCTTCCCAAAAAAAACTTTCAAAACCCCCTTTAAAGAGTCAGAAAATTTAAAAGCGGAGAATAATGACACAATACCCCAATGTTTCAAAACGAGAGGGGAAAAAATTTCTTGTTGGAAAAAACAAATGTAGGTAAACTGTACACAAATAACAAACGGGGAATGATTTTCACTTTCTTTCTCGGGGAAAACAAAATTTTCAGAGAAAAACCCTAAAAAATTTTCCAACCTAAAAGTATGTATGTAGTGAATTTTTTGCTTTTTTAAATTGTTTAAAATTTTTCCTTTGTACAATTTTTAAGAAAATTAAATAATCAACTACCTCTTTTTTGGGGTTTTTACAAAGTAACAAAATTCCCCTTTATGAAATTTTCTTATTTACATTTTTTTTGCTTAAACATTAGCTAAATTTGGTTTACTTTCTCTTTCATATTATTACCTCTTTTTTTTTTAAATACTATCAATTGATATTATTTAAAAAAAAATTTAAAATTATATTTTTACTAAAATTTCAATTTACTTTTAAACATTTTTGACATTTAAAAACCCATTACGTCAAAATTACTTTCCCTTTTTTAATACCACATTTACTATCTTAGAGTCCCTTTTAAATTTTCCCTTTTGCTCCCAAATTTAAACCTCTAGTTATAACTACCAGGCAATTTTTGAATAAAAATAAAATTATTTTTTCCCATTTTTTTGTAATCAAAATTACTTACAAAAAATTTTATTAAACACCATTTTTTTCTCCCATCAATTTTATTTTGTTTTTTAAAAAACATTATTTTATATTTCCCCAAAACTTTTTTGTTCCCAAAATTTTAAGTTTGTATTTCAACCCCCAACCTTTTTTTATTATCCTTTTTTACCTGTGAAACCTGTCTACCATTTTACATCATTTTATCACCAAGACATTACCCTTGTTATTTTTTTATATTATTCTTTTTTTATTTAAAATTGTGAATTATATTTTGTAAAATTTAATCTAGTTATACTCCGATCTTGTAAAAACCTTTACCAACTTTTGTGAAAATTGAAAAGGTACCATTTCAATTTGTATTTTTATTTTTCAAATTTTGTTTTAAAATTTTCCAAACTCTAAGATTGTTTCAAAATTTTAGTGACTATATTTTTGTGTGCAATTAGTGTATTTTTAAATTATTTTTTTATTTTGGTTTTTAAAAAGGCCCTTTTAACTATTTTTTGTAATTAAGTCCAACTCCCTCATATATTTTTTTTTTACTTTTTTTTTTTTTTTTTGCTACCTTAACTTGTTTATTTTATTTTGTCAATTTAAAATCTATTATATCTAATTCTTTTTAAACAACTTATATAACACCATAGTGCAATTACAATTGGAGTTTTGGGCCCTTTTTTTATATTATTAAAATTAAACTCATTGTATATAGTCAAAAACCAAAATTTTCCATTATATTGCCCTTATTGCAATTCTAGGAGAGACTGGTGCTATTTTTAATTTTTAAATTGTTTTTTTATTAGATTAAATCTATTTGTACTATACCATTCTACCCAAAAAACCCTTTAGACTCCACAAAAGTCATTAATTTTCCTTAGTGCAATTATTTGATTACCAAATTTATTTTCACCACAACTTATATTGTCCCCCTTTTTTAAAAAAAAATTTTTTTATTAAAAAATTTTAAAATTTAAAGAATTACCTTTTTAAAATTTTTACCTACAAACCCCTTTTTTTCCCCAAAACTCCATTTTGATCATCACTTTTTTTGCTCACCCAAAAAATTTTTTTTAGGGCCCCCTTTTTTTTATTTTCCTTCATTTTTGCTTTAAAAAAAAACCCACTTAGCCATTTTTTTTACATTTGTTAAATAATTCAGGTGGGGGGTTTTTTTTTTTCCCTTTTTTTAAAATTTTTTTTATTTTTTACTTAAATTTTAACTATAATTCACTACAAACTTTTGATTTCAAGCTTTTATCCGGGTACCAACCTCTTATTTAATACTTAAAGGGTTCAAAAAGTTACTGTTTTTTTATACACAGCAGAACAAATTTAAAAGGGAAATTCTCAGAGCCCAACAACAACATAAATCTTTAAAATACAATATCAGATCTTTTTGGAAACATTATGATGACCCCTAGCATTATAAATTCCCTTTCTGCCAAAAAAAGTCCAAAATTACACTAAATGAAACCTGGGTAAAGCCGATTCTACAGATGTCTATGCCATTCCTGGTTACACAAACCCTACACAAATGTAGGCCCCGAACCCAAAAAGGGGGGGCACTGCTAATACAAATCAAAACCCAAAATAGAAGTAAACTAAAAAAATTGACAAGGGAAAGAACATGGGGAAAAATATAATAGCTAAATTAAAATTCCCAAAAACCTAAAAAAAAACCCCTCACAGTAAAAACATTTTCAGATTCCACAATCAAAATTTGCCAAAAAAAGTCAAAACCTAGGAAATTTTGATTAAATGTTTCACGCAGAACCCAAAAATACTTACTACTCCCCAGGTGATTCAGTATAAAACTCCCGCAAAACCAGGACCCCCCCCTTACTGAAATTTACAAACCAATGAGTAACTGCCCTGTTGCTACCAACATTTTCAAAAACCCACAAGATTACAGGACTAGTGTTTTTCCCCACTTGACCACATTGGGGCCACACCAAATCCCCTTTTTAAAAACAGCATAATTTCAGATAAAAACCACAACCACTACCCCACTTTCTCATAACAAAATATTGGTAAAATACCCCAAAACTACAAAAGTCACCTTCAAACTTTACAATGAGGAGCCATTAAAAACTTCAAACAGCGTAACAAACCAAATTTAATGGCACACGAGCTAAAAACTAAACAAAATATTGACGAATGTTTTAATAATTTTTTAAAAAGACCCAAAATTTCCCTTTTTTAACAAGCACGCCCTAAAAAAATAAAAAGATGACAGCTAAGAGACTGAAAAGTCCCCGGCTAACACCCAGCATTCTCCAAACCATAAAAACAAAAAACCCCCATATGGAAAAAAAAGTTTCAAATGGATCACATAACCGAGACCAAACAAAACGTTTCTCGCAATCCTAACCAGCCTGTTAAAAAGGGCAAAAAAATTTTATTATGAGAAAATTATCCAACTTACGAGGGATATAAAAAAAACCTGGAAGACCCCCCCAGAAAATTTGGGGGCAAAAAGATATCACGACATTTGCGAAAAAAAAAATTTTGCAAAATCAGTGAACCCCCAAATCCCACCAACAGAAACGCAAACAGACTCCATGGGGTTTTTTCTCCACATAGGTCAAAACCTTTCCCAATTTAAAAACCCAAAATCCCATACCCCCAAATGATACCCACTGGCAAAACCCGAAAAACACTGTTTTCCCAGCTCCGACTAACCCCAAAAGAAGGGCTCCCCTTTTTATCAACGCACTGAAAAAAAAAAAGGGGAGATTTAAAAACCTTACCACCCCTTTTTATACAAAAAACATTTACAATACTATCACCAAAAAAAATTTCAAACACTCTTTAAAAAAATTTCCTTTGGAAACCTCCACCCTTTCCCCACAGTTTCAAATAGCAAGGGTTTACACCGGGCCAAAAAAGGGGAGACCAAAAAGGAGTTGAATAACTTTTTGGGGGTATCCAAATTTTCACCCTCTCTCAAAAATCTTTGAAAAATTAATTCATAAAAAATCAATCCTACCCATTTTCCCCAAAAAATTCTCAAAAACCCCCTTTCCCAAATTTTGGGTTTAGGGGCCCCTTTAAAAAAACTAATGATGCTTTTTAACACAATTTCTAGAAAATATATACAAATCAATAAAAAAAAAAAGAAGGGCCCACTGGGGGATCTTCATTGACTTAAAGTAAACTTTTGATTTCAGTTGACCAGACTTGCTCCCCTAAAAATTTTCCCCACTAGGTATTAGAGGGCACTCCCCAATACCTCAAGTCTTACCTCGCAACGAAGCCAATAAATTTTACGCAAATAGGGCAAGCTCTTCCGCACAACCAATTACAGTTGGTGTCCCCCACAGGGGAAATGTCCTGGCCCAAAATTCTCTTTTTTCCTTTACATAAAGACCCTACCAAAAAGCTTCACAATTTTCCAAAAACCCACAATTTTTTCAGATTACACTAAATATGTCTTTTCTCACCCGAGCCCAGTTTTCCCCTAGCCAATACGGAAACACCGAATTACAGAAAATATCTACCTGGATGAGGACTAACGAAATTACACTAAACATTGACAAAACCTACTTCATTCAGTTTGGTAAAAGAGCACAGATGTTTCCTCTTAAACTAACAATAAACGGACACCTATCACAAAACTAAAAAGAGGGAATATTTCCCAAAAAACCACCCGATAATAGACCAAATTTCCTACAATATACAACAAATTTTTAAGAAAAAATTTTCCAAAACTTAGGCCATTTTATTTTGAAGTACGGTTTCTAAGTTTTCCCCAGTCAGCCCTCCTGGGGCCCTTTTTCACTCTCTTATTTTTCCCCTTTTTCTAAACCCAAGGGAAATTTTTGCATGGGGGGTCAACAAAAAATTAACCATCTCAGACCACTAATTACCCAACAAAAGGGTGAGTTAAAAATAAAAAAATTCTCCTACAGGCAACACACTCCCCAATATTCAAAACACTCAAACCCACTCACCAAACCCAAAAAATCCATACTTATTTTTTTTGCACCCATTACAAAAATAGAACACTTAACCTGTTTTTAACCCTCCTCCCCTAAACATCTTCCCCTTTCCCAAACCCCAAGAACACATGACCATAAAACCCAAGGCCCCAGATCACTCTTTTTATGTTCCTCGTGTCCCTTTTCCCCGCTATGAAAAAATTTAATGCCCATAAAAAGGGCCCTTAAAAAAAGGGGAAATTTATTACCCGTTTAAAAATAAAAGAAAAACTAATGTTTAAAAAATTCAAATTCTTCTAAAGATCACTTACTCACTCAAAACCAAATAATACTGAATAAAAGAACCCCTTTAAATTGTATATCCTATATGTTTTCCACAAATTTTATCACACAAATTTAAACCCAGGACCCAATTAACTTTATTAAATTTTTTTTTACACTACCTTCAGAATACTCCATTTTGACTGAATGTACAGAATGCCCAAACCCAAACCCTATGCCCGTTTTTGTAAAATCATTTGTGTTTATATTATCTGTTTTCAAAAAAATTTTTTTTATCATGGGTTTCATCATTTCTTAGTTAAACTTAAGGTTTAAAATTTTTAAACCGCCCCTAAAGCTATGCAAAAAGTGGCCCTTTTGGGATTCTGCCTTAACCTGTAAAATTTTTTTACCCTCTGTTTTTTATGCTTAATTACTAAATAAAAAAAATAAATAAATAAAACATAGAATTGATGAGGGAAAAAAAGGGGGGGGTGGTGCATTTTTTGGAATCTGTGGGGGACAAAGAACTTTGTCTTTGGAGGCAAAGGCGGAAAAGTATTAAGTAAAAATTTTTTCCCCAAAGTCTTATATGGGTGTTAAAACATGGGTGAAGAATTTTTTGCAACAAGGGAAAAGGGTGGGGGCATTTAAGATTTCATGTCTAGGGCAATGTGTGGTTTTTAATTTCAATGCAGAGAATTCGGGTTTTTTTGTTTGGGGGGGTTTAAAAAAAGGAGGGGGGGGCGGGATTGCCAAAAAAATGTTGTCCAGGGGCCCGGGGGAAGGGTTGTTGAGGTGGTTCGGGGCCCTTAAGAGGGAAAGGAGGGGGAAACAGGGAAAGACTTCCCAAAAGTGTATCCCGTCTGTAGTGGAAGGAAGGCCCGGGTAGGGGGTTTGGGCCCAAGGAAAAATTGGGGGGAGATGGTAAAGGGGTTTTTTTTTGTGAGGGGCTTGGAACCCTTTAGCGGGGATGCTTTACGTGTGTTTTAGGAGTGAATGGGAAAAAATGGTTTTTTTTAAAACTTTTACCCTGGGTGTTGGAGGTAGCAAAGTAACATTTATGAAGGGGTTAGGGGAAAAAAGGGAGGCTGGACTGGTTGGGGGTGGGAAGTTCAGTGCCGCACCTGAAGGGGGGGTGTTAATGTTTTCAGTTTAAAAACTGTAGTATAAAGCACCCTTCTGGCAAGACAGTGATGGAGTGAATGATGGTGAAAGTTTTTCTTTTTCGGGAAACCCCTGCCTTGGTGGGAATCGGCCAGTGTGCTATTAAAAAATAATAATAATAATAATAATTAATTATGTTTGTGTAGTGTTATAGTTGCCACAGTGAATTGAATTTGCATGCCCATTGGGGCTGGAATTGTATTTCTTATACATTTGTAATATTAATTGATTTGTGTAATTATTATGTAAATTAATTGGTGAGGCTAGGATTGTATTTGAGATAATTGTTAATTTGCTAAGCCCAGTTTGGGCTAGGAATGATAATTGTCTTCTTTCTGATTAAAATAATATTAATTATAAATTAATTTGTTAAGCCAGGAAATATTTGGCTAGGATATTTAGTGCATATTGTAATAATTATAACAATGTCTCATTGTATAATTTGTGCAACCAGTGTTCATTAATTGAGTCTAATACATAAAAAAAGCCATGGATGAGGGTAATGTATTAATGCAAATGGAAACTCCATGGAAATTAAAGCTGTAAAGGTATTAAATGCAAAAAAAAAAAGGTCATGTGACCAGAGCTTGTAATATATGCCTGGAATTGATGGCAGAAGAAACTGTGAATAAGGTTAATTTAAAATTATATTTGGAACCATTAGAGAATAGATATGTGTCATATGAATTGTATTACAAAGATTATGAAGGAGATCTGCTGTTGAATTGTGCAGATGATACCGAGAGGGTATTATTCATTAATCAGTACAGTATTATGAACTAGAATATAAAATACTATCATGTAAAAGTGAAGTATTAAATAAATTTAAATGTGCAGATAATGCATTTGACCAGAGTTATGTCTACCAACATTTAGTCCAGGAGACAGATGGGAAGAATTCTGGTCAGTATTTAAGGCTGTGGTGCATGTGAGGAATGACCTAGCAGATGTCACAAAATTATTTTATCTCATAGGGCAGGTTAGAAGTGATGCTTATGCCCTGATTCAAGGATTCCAAAATAGAGACTAGTTACCTAGAGACAGTTGACTTCTTAGAAGTGACCTATGGTAATCTGGAACAAAGTAGGTTGGACCTTGTAAACATTGTGATTAACCTTAAAACTCCAGAACACAATTTAGGGTGAAATTAGAAAGCACTCTTTAAGTCCCTGAATAATAGGTTTGATTTGGGTGAATCGGACTGAATATTAAGTGCTATCTTACAAAATAAATTGACCAGCAAGACTGCAAAGTGGTTGTCTAATAAATACCATAAAGGTTATTTTTCTCTGGAGGAAATAAGATTAGGTCTGGTTTAGAAAGACACGTAAGCAAACACTATAACATATTTATTAGAAAATGTTTCGGTCCTGGAACCTTGATCACTTCTAACATACAGAGGTAGAAAGACATTATATATATAGGCGGAGAGTGAGATGTGACGCAGGTGACCTGAGGAATGTCATAAGAACATAAGAATGGAGGAACACTGTAGAAGGCCTACTGGCCCATGCGAGGCGAGGGTAGACGATGAAATCACGTGACTCCTGTGTTGTTGGGTTGGTGCTGCTTAAGTATCATGTATGCCAATGTTTTTGAAATTTTGTAGTTTCCAGTGTTGCGTTCTATAGTGTCGGTGACGGTGATTAGTGAGGCTTCTAGGCACCGTCGGCATCTGAGGTCTGGTTCGGTGAGAACGAGTTGTGGCCTCGTTCCAGTTCATCAAATGCCCCGTGGAGTCTCTGTGGAGGACACAGGCGTACCTTACATCGTCTCTGTTAGAGGCATTTCCGATGCTCATTCAGGCGGACTGCAAGATCTCTGCCTGTCTCGCCTACATATTTCTTGGGACAGAACCCACAGGGGATAGTTGTAGACGCCTGCTGTAGAAGTTAGAGGTGTGGGGCTGCGTTTAGTAGTGAGGTCTTTGATAGAGGATGTGTTTATGGTGGAAACGTTGATGTTACTCATACCAAGTGCCCGGCGAGGTATTCGTGGCAACATCGCCACATGGGAGTACTATGAACTGTTTTAGGGGGCTGTTCCATGGGCGGTTTGTTGAGGATAGCTTGTGCCTTGAGTCTGCAATCTCGGATGAAGAAAGACGGGAACTGAAGACGTGTAAGGCTTGTGTTATGTAAGTGCATTCTTCTTCTAGAAAACAAGGGCTGGAGATGCGAAGAGCTCTCAAGAAGAAGCCAATGAGGACTCCTCTCTTAGTGCGGGTATCTTGGTGTGAATAAAAGTGTATAAGATCGTCCTTGTTGGTAGGTTTTTCTATACACTTTGAAGAGAAGTTTGTCACTGTCGGGAGATCTGCACAGTAGAACGTCAAGGAAAGGAAGTTTGCCATCATTTTCGAGTTCAAGTGTAAACTTTATTGATGGTTCAACTGCATTGATCTTGTTGAGAAGGGCCTGGATATTGAGACGTCTCGGATAGAAAACCAATATATCATCAACGTATCTTAGCCAGGTAACGGTGTTGGGAATGAGGGTGCTGAATTTCTCTGTCTCCAAGTTTTCCATGAAGAGGTTGGCAAGCACAGCACTGAGCGGGCTGCCCATTGCCATCCCAAAGCATTGTTTGTAACAGTTGTCCTGATACTTGAAGAAGTTGAAATTAACACACAGTTCCA
This sequence comes from Cherax quadricarinatus, assembly GCF_026875155.1. Classification (NCBI taxonomy): domain Eukaryota; kingdom Metazoa; phylum Arthropoda; class Malacostraca; order Decapoda; family Parastacidae; genus Cherax; species Cherax quadricarinatus. The sequence continues at coordinate 36,825,405 of NC_069433.1, read as the reverse complement.
CTAGATTGATGAAATTAGAAGAGGTAAAGGGAGGTCGTGGTTTTCAGTGAGCCTCTGTCTGCAGAATGTTGATTGCAGCGTCAGTAGGAACGTTGGTAAAGAGGGCTGTGACATCGAAGGAAGCCATGCTTTTGTTTTTGACATTCAGGTTGGAAATACGGGAGAGAAGGTCACCTGAGTGTTTGAGGTGGGCTTGACTGATAGTGCCCAGAAGCGCTGAAAGGTATTTGGCAAGGTGGCCGGCTAGTCTGTGTGGTGCACTCCCTATGCCCGAAGTGATAGGCCGTAGTGGGATGCCAGGTTTGTGTGTCTTAGGAAGGCCATACAGGCGTGCTGGTTTCGGTTGACCTGGTAAAAGTTTAAGTAGTTTTTTGCCTTGTTCTGATTTTCGTAAGATGCTACGAGCCTTTTGAAGGAAAGTCTGGGTACTTTGAAGTAGCACTGATTCCGATACAGGCTGGTATGTGTTGGCATCGTTGAGAAGATTTAAGACTTTATTGTTGTAGTCGACAGTGTTGAGTAACACCACACCACCTCCTTTGTCAGCGGTTGTAATGACGATATCATCGTTGTTGCACTTACATAACACAAGCCTTTACACGTCTTCAGTTCCCGTCTTTCTTCATCCGAGATTGCAGACTCAAGGCACAAGCTATCCTCAACAAACCGCCCATGGAACAGCCCCCTAAACAGTTCATAGTACTCCCATGTGGCGATGTTGCCACGAATACTCGCCGGGCACTTGGTATGAGTAACATCAACGTTTCCACCATAAACACATCCTCTATCAAAGACCTCACTACTAAACGCAGCCCCACACCTCTAACTTCTACAGCAGGCGTCTACACTATCCCCTGTGGGTTCTGTCCCAAGAAATATGTAGGCGAGACAGGCAGAGATCTTGCAGTCCGCCTGAATGAGCATCGAAATGCCTCTAACAGAGACGATGTAAGGTACGCCTGTGTCCTCCACAGAGACTCCACGGGGCATTTGATGAACTGGAACGAGGCACAACTCGTTCTCACCGAACCAGACCTCAGACGCCGACGGTGCCTAGAAGCCTCACTAATCACCGTCACCGACACTATAGAACGCAACACTGGAAACTACAAAATTTCAAAAACATTGGCAACATGATACTTAAGCAGCACCAACCCAACAACACAGGAGTCACGTGATTTCATCGTCTACCCTCGCCTCGCATGGGCCAGTAGGCCTTCTACAGTGTTCCTCCATTCTTATGTTCTTATGACATTCCTCAGGTCACCTGCGTCACATCTCACTCTCCGCCTATATATATAATGTCTTTCTACCTCTGTATGTTAGAAGTGATCAAGGTTCCAGGACCGAAACGTTTTCTAATAAATATGTTATAGTGTTTGCTTACGTGTCTTTCTAAACCAACTTGTCGGTATTTATTACCAAGGTTTATACCAAGATTAGGTCTAAAAGAATTGATTGTTCAATTACAGACAAGCCAACCAAATAATTCTAAGAATTTAACACATGATGATTCTGATGTATCTGTCTGGTCTAACAAATGGAAAAAATATCCCGATGTTAAAAATCATCATAATTCATCCCATAAAAAGGGTTGCATAGGCACATATCAAGTGGCTAGAACCAGAAATTAAGAGAAATAAGTAGCTTAATAAGAGTGGCCCAGCTAATAATGGGCAAGTCAAGCAAAAGAGGGATTGTATTAATATTGGTAGAATTACAGACAATATGTTAAGTAAAAGGTCACAAGTGCAACTAATGTGACATTTTATTGTGGCAACTTTTTGCTCTCCAGGAGCTTTGTCAAGCTGTTGCAAATAATACATGGACACAGAGGGTATATGTAGGCTTGGAGTGAGGTGTAGTACTAGTGGAGGTAGTACAGGTCGGCCATCACTAATCCGGCAGTCAGTTATCCGGTTCCACCAATAATCCGGCACTAATTTCGGTTAGCATATTTTCAGATTTCATCATTATACTGACCCAAATCATTATAATGACTCAAATTTCATCATTATACCGACTCAGAAATTGTGCAGATAGTTGTAAATCCACAGCAGCAAGCCAGTGGAGGAGAAAGCAGTGATGAAAATGAGGAAGATGTAGCAGAAAGTCTCTGTTGATAGGTTAATTAAGTGTATTCTAACCTAACCACTCTGTAATCTGGCAAACTCACTAATCCGCCACACTATATGTCCCAATGAAGCCGGATTAGTGATGGTCGACCTGGAGTAGTAGTGATATATGTGGTGGAAAGTCGGCTTCACTCAAAGCCTATATATACCCTCTGTATCCATGTATTGTTTGTAACAGCTTGACAAAGCTCCTGAAGAGCAAAATGTTGCCACAATACAATGTCACATTAGTTGCACTTGTGTCCTTTTACTTAACCCTTAAACTGTCCAAGCAGATCTATGTTCAAATGCTTAGTGCTCCAAAAGTAGATCTACATTTTTTTTTTACATATTTTCAAATATATACCCTGCCTTGGTGGGAATCGGCCAGTGTGGTAATAAAAAAAAATTATAATTTTCAAATATAACAAAAAAAAAAAATAGATCAAAGTTTTTTTACACGTTTTCAAATGTAAAAAAAGAAAAGAAGATCTACTTGTTTTACACACTTTCAAATGTTGAAAAAACGTAGATCTACGTATGGACAGTTTAAGGGTTAAAAAACGAGGGATTGTCTTTTTTGCAAGGGTACTCATTTCTCCAGGAATTGTAATGCTTATGATTCATGGAATGTTAAGGTGGAAAGGTTGGAGGAACTTGACAGATGTGTCATGTTTAGGCAGTCATAATGTAAAGGATTGTTATGCCAAACTGAATGTTATCATGCTGCAAAGGAAGTCATCATATAGTAATGTGTAAAGGTTTAAATAATAGTAATGATAATGATGATAATGTTGATGACCCTGACACAACATTTACTAATGTAAAAATTGCAGCTAATGTTAATGAGGATGGCATAGCTGAAGTAGCCTTACCCCTGGTGAATGTAGAAATTCGGGATAAAAGGTGTCAATTAAAAAATGTAACTGCATTACTGGACCAAGGATCACAACGCACATTCATATACCATAGTTGCCTTAATGATATGAAAGTGCAAAAGAGGGATTCTACAAATTTAAAATTATCTGGTTTTCTGTCAGATAAAAGCGCCCAGTTGTACGACACTGTGTATGTAAATGTTGGCCTGGGCAATGAGAAAAATGTATCAATGCAGTTATAATAGATAGGCTCTCACAGAAAATCTCTACAGTTGGGCTTAGTGAAGCTACTGAAAGGCTTTCACAAAATGGTATAGAATTGGCACTCTCTTGTGTAAATAATGACTCAGTGGGGCCAGTAAATCTAATAGGGAGTGATTATTGTTCTTATTGTGTAAAAACTCTATGCACATAAAGGGCCCCAAAATATGGAATTCATTACCAGAAGATATTAAAGTAACCCAGTCTGAAAATCAATTTAAGACTCTTCTCAAAAGCCACTTAATCATCCTAGACTAAATGCTAAATACTCAGTACACATTTACTCATCTATGTACTCCCACATCATAACTGAAACAATCACATAGAACCTTTTATCCATTGTTGACAGGAATATAATTGAATCATTGTTTTTCACAAAAGCATTTTAGAATATAAATACGTATATCTTTGTATTATACAAATTTTGATTAATATATAATTAATATTCTACTGTACAACTATGAAATAATTACTTTCCTACTGTACAACTATGATATCCTACTCCTTAGTATTAAGTAGAATGTAAGCGAATAATGTTAAGTTGGCCCATAATGCCAAGGCATAATAGAGGCTCTCTTTGCATTGCATCCCACTACTGTATATACACAATCTCAGTGTACTGTTTTGAAAGACATTAAATAAATAAATAAATAAATAAATAAATAAATAAATAAATAAATAAATTTGTAAAGCATATGGTAAGGAAATGTGGTGTCACTCTTCTAAAAACAGTAGGAGGCCATGTAATATATGGTCAGCTTCCTTGCTCTGATAATTAATAACTAAATAGAACAGAAAATATTTGTTATTTGTGTTATGTCTTATAAATGGATTAAGAGTCTTGCTTGTTGAAGTTTCCCAATGCTTTGATCTACTAGGCTTAGTGTCACCCCTTACAATAAAAGGGAAATTATTAATACAAGAAGCATGGAAACTGAAATGTGCTTGGGATGAAGCCCTACCTAAAGAATTTATTAGAAAGTCAAATGGTGATAATATATTACACATTTTTTGCGATGCTTCAAATTTGGATTATGGAGCAGTCGCTTATATTCAATGTAATAATTCTATTCCTCTTGTCATGTCAAAGGCTAAAGTGGCTCCAATTAAAGCACATACATTGCCTCAGTTGGAATTAACAACCATTTACATAGGTGTCAAATTAGCTAATTATGTAAGAGAAATTGCAGGAGATAAATATTAGTGACACTGTGATTTGGTCTGATAATGAGGTATCCTTACAATGGATTCACAATGGTAACAGTAAGATTGTGTAGATATAAAACAGAGCCACTGAAATTAATCAAATCCAAGGGAAATATAAGAGTTTGTGTCATCGTTTATTAACATTTAATCATATACCTGATGACAAGAATCCAGCTGATTTCTTGTCACAAGGCTTGACATATGATAAGTTTGTGAATACTAAATCATGGTTCAAGGGACCAAATTGGTTAGTAAATAAAATTAATTGGCCTTTACAAGAGGCAGATATTGCACCTTCTGAAATTACTCTGACCACCATTCCAATAATTTGTTCTTCACTAGCCATTGATATTATTAGGTGCTCTTCCTTATCCAAACTAATTAATGTAACATTGTTAGTGTTTCTAAATTTATAAGCAAAATTAATATTTCATCGAATTTTCCACATCCTCTGAAATGCTGGATTCAGAGGGTGCAAGAAGAAATCTATGGAGATGAAATTAAATTATTGTTAAAGGTTCAATAATAGATAAATTAGGATTGTATTTAGATGATGATGTAATTAGGTATAGAGGTAGGTTACAAAATGCTGAATTAGGTGAACATGCTAAACACACTATCTTATTGCCCAAAACTCATCATCTGACAACTCTGATTGTTTTAAATGCCCATAAAAATGTAAAGCATGTTGGGGTACAAGGTACTTTAAAATGTATTAGGGAAACTTTCTGGATTCCACAAAGACGACAAAGTGTTAAAAAGTGTGTTAAATCTTGTATAATATGTCGCCGGGTGGATGCCATAACTTATATGTACCCAGGTCCTCCACCATTACCAAGGGAACGTGTACAGTTGTTGAAAACCATTTGATGTAACAGGTGTGGACTATAGTGGTCCACTTATTTTAACAGGTAATTCAGATGGTGTTCCCTTGAAAGTGTATGTATGTTTATTTACCTGCACTGCTACTAGGGCAGTTAATTTAGAAGTGGCTCAGGACTTCTCTGCAGAACAGTTTATACAGCTGTTTCGGAAATTTGCAGCTACAAGATCCTGTTCAAGATTAACGATCTCGGATAATGTCACTAATTTTGTAGTGGGTGCCCAATATTAGTTTGGAGGAATTCCGTACTGTATTAGTTGAGGCGGAAAATTGAATAAATAATTGTTCCCTCATGTACGTTAGTGATACTCCTAAGGTAGACATTAACACCTTCTCATCTAATATGTGGATGAAAGTTGGAAGCTACACCTATCTAAAGAGATAATCCTGAAGAAATTGATGAAGATTATAATAATGTAGAATTGTTAAGTAATAAATTTAAGAAGTTAAATAAAGTAATTAATCATTGGTCCAATGTGTGGCAAAAGGAGTACAGTATGTTCTTACACTATGTGGACACTTTTATAGTGCACCAGAAGCTGTAAATCAACAGAACATTCAACCAGGTGACATTGTATTAATTGATACTGAGCAACCTCGAACATTGTGGCCTCTGGGCAAGGTATTAACATTATACCCAGACAAAAACATACCACGGGCAGGATTTGAACCCGTGGTCAGAGAGTCTGGTATGGTTTGTTTGCAATCGTGTCATTACGATTTCGTGAGTTATTATACCCAGACACATAAGGTGTTGTCAGGAATGTCAGGGTGTTGCGTCGTGGTCAGGAAAGTTTGCGTACCATTAATAAATTAATTCTCTTGGAATTAAATGGTGTTCAACCAAATGCAAGTGGTAATCTAAGGGAAAGTGACACGAGTGAAATGGAAGATAGCACTGACCAAGGAATTCAAGAGGAAGAAATTGTAATAAGACCTACTAGGAGAACAGCCACTCAAGCTAGAGTTGGCTGGAATTGTTTCATACAGGAAGAAGCAATTTAAGTCGTCTAACAATGACTTCAGCCAGCCACAATGTGGAAAAATTGTTATTTTCCTAAATTCAGCATGTGTAAATATGAATAATATAATAATTCTGTATTAAAATGTGATGCTGATTTGGCCTTTAAGAAATTTTGTGTGAAGGAGGGTGTGCAGCTGCTGCAGAGTGATACAGGGAGATGCCATAGTGAATTAAGGTGTTAGCACTGGTCTGTTAATAGTGAAATTTAATCCGGTGCCATCGAGGCCATAATTGGGTGTTTCAACCCGAATTTGAATAGGAACCCATGTTAATGTCCCCTGCTGAAGAATTGGGAGAGGAAATTTGTGGGACCTCCAGAATTACGTGTGGAAGGTGAAAAATAAGGAGACTACACCATCACTCCCACAGGGAAGTGTTCCATTGTCGTTTCATTTAGATTTCTCGCTGGCCAGTGTAGGTTTCTATATGTTAGTTAGGCATTGTGGTGTGATCCAACTTCAGTAATTGAATGGTAAGTGGTAATACCAATTTCTTTTCTAATAACAGTATTGTATTACATGTTTTGTACTAATAGTTATATTTTGTGTACCCAGCAAGCAAACCAAAATAACATACAATCCACATAATTTTAATTTACCAAACTTTTTTTTTTTGTTAATTATTAATTTAACCCTTTGATTGTTTTGATCATATATATACACGTCTTATGAGCCAGTGTTTCGGACGTATTAATATGCATAAATTCTAGCGGCTTCAAATCAAGCAGGAGAAAGCTGGTAGGCCCACATGAGAGAGAATGGGTCTGTGTGGTCAGTGTGCACCACATAAAAAAAATCTTGCAGCACGCAGTGCAAAATGAGGAAAAAAAAACTGACCGTTTTTTTGGATTAAAACGCTGACTTTGAGCTGTATTTTTGTATAGTATTTATCGTTGTATTCTCATTTTCATGGTCTCACGTGATAAAATGGAAAACATTTTACAGAAATAAAGATGATTTTGATTAGTTTCACGAAGAAAACGACCTTGAAATTGAGCTCAAAGTCGGAGAAATGTTTGATTTTTACCAATGTTCAGGGGTAAGTAAATCACACCACACGTCCAATACACGTCAACTGGGGAGTCTAATATTCTTTCACTAGTGCACTGATATTATTTATACCATTTTTACAATAATGCAGTAGTCTGCATAAAAGTAGATTTTGTATTTTTTGTATGAATAAAAAATCAAAATAGAAAGCAATAGTATTATAAGAGGGGCCTAGAGATGTAACTAATGAACAGAGGCTATGTTATTTTAGTGCCAAGAATGTCTACGTTGTTTATTCTGGACCCTTTTTTGAAATTGGCATTTTTTAATTGCGTGAAATTGGCCAAATTGCCAATTTCTGACCACTTTATTGGAAAGTTCAAATCAGTAAATGGGCGGTTTCTTGTACTCAACTGATAGAGCAAATGGAGTTCTAAAGAAATAGCTATGAGTTTGGTCAACTGGAACAACGGAATTGGCCAAAAGCAGGGCTCAAAGCCGGCGAAATCGCCAATGCATATATGTCACCGAGACCGCTAACTTCGCGGGAGCGTAATTCCACAAGTTTTTGACCAAATTTCGTACTTTTGGTGTCATTGCTGTTGGGAAAAGATTCTCTATCATTTCATTAGAAAAAATAATTTTTTTTTTTCCAAAATTTTGCAACATAGTATGACAGTTTCAGAAAGGGGCTTGTGACAGTCAAAGTTTAATATCAAGTCAAGCTCTTTTGTGAGAGTGGTGAAGGAGTGGGCATTGAGGGAGTGACAGTTTTGCAGCCTACTATGACTAAGTCCCACTTACCTCACCCAAATTACTTACATGTAATAATTCGGGTAATACCCTGTAAACCTCATGCAGGTAATTTCTCACATTACTGATGAGCTGCACTGTGGTGCCTGATTTGACTATGTGCTATTAGCATCTACAGTTTGGTTGATCAGGCCACTAACCAGGAGGCTTGGTCTGGTATAGGGCCACAGTTGGTAGCGACCCACAGAATCCTCTTCAGATAACCTCACAACAATTTCAGTTAAGCTTATTCAAGCTTGTAATTTTAAGTTTTCAAAATGATATGTCCTGGCACACCTTGCATGAAAAAACAACTGCAGTGACTTTTATATTTAAAATAAATTTATTGGTTTTCATAATATTTCAGTAAACTAACAATCCCTGTAAGCCATTGTTACCTTGGTGTCCAACATCATCATCATTATTATTATTATTGCTGCTGCTTCTTCATTATTGTTTAAATATATCTCAGGTCCTAAACACCTACCTCTTTTAGGTATTGAAGTATAATTCCTGGTCCACTTGAAGGGGTTAAGCTGTAGATGCTAGGTGCCTCATGGCATGGTGGCAAAAGCTCTCGCTACACACAGTTAGGGTCTGGGTTCGATACCCGATGAAGGGGTGGAAACATTGGACGTGTTTCCTTTCACCGGTTATCTATGTTCACCCATCAGTAAAATGGGTACCTGGGTGTTAACCCTTTCAGGGTCCAGAGGCAAATTTCAAAGTGTGCACCAGTGTCCAAGAGTTTTCAAAAAATAATTTTGCTATTTTTTCTTATGAAATGGTAGAGAATCTTTTTTTGAAGGTAATAAAACAAAAAGTACGAAATTTGATGGAAAATTGATGAAATTATGCTCTCGCAAATTTTGATGTGTTAGAGATACAGTGGACCCCCGCATAGCGAACTTAATCCGTGCAAGAGGGCTGGTCGTTATGCGAAATGTTCGCTATGCGAATTAATTTTCCCCATAAGAAATAATGGAAATAAAATTAATCCGTGCAAGACACCCAAAAGTATGAAAAAAAAATTTTTTTACCACAAAAAAATGTTAATTTTAGTACACACAAACTGAAAAAGGCATGCACAATTACATGACACTTACTTTTATTGAAGATCTGGTGATGATTGATGGGATGGGAGGAGGGGAGAGAGAGTGTTAGTGTTTAGAAGGGGAATCCCCTTCCATTAGGACTTGAGGTAGCAAGTCCTTTTCTGGGGTTACTTCCCTTCTTCTTTTAATGCCACTAGGACCAGCTTCAGAGTCACTGGACTTCTTTCGCACAACATATCTGTCCATAGTGGCCTGTACCTCTCGTTCCTTATGATTTGTCTAAAGTGGTTCACAACAGTGTCATTGTAACAGTCACCAGCACGGCTTGCAATAGCTGTGTGAGGGTGATTTTCATCAAAAAAGGTTTGCACTTCAAGCCATTTTGCACACATTTCCTTAATCTTTGAAGTAGGCAATTCCTTCAATTTCTCTCTCCCCTCCTTTGAACCAGTTTCCCCAGGTCTGGCCTCTTGCTCTTGAAGTTGATCTATCAGCTCATCAGTGGTTAGTTCTTCATTGTCCTCCTCCACCAACTCTTCCACATCCTCCCCACTAACCTCCAACCCCAAGGACTTCCCAATTCCACAATTGATTCCTCAACTGGTATACTACTCCTCTCAGGGTTAGCCTCAAACCCTTCAAATCCCTTTTGTCTACACATTCTGGCCACAGTTTCTTCCAAGCAGAGTTCAAGGTTCTCTTAGTCACTCCCTCCCAAGCCTTACCTATAAGGTTTACACAATTGAGGATATTAAAGTGATCCTTCCAAAACTCTTTTAGAGTCAATCGAGTGTCTGTGGTCACTTCAAAGCACTTTTGAAACAGAGCTTTTGTGTACAGTTTCTTGAAGTTGGAAATGACCTGCTGGTTCCATGGGCTGCAGGAGAGGAGTGGTATTAGGAGGCAAAAACTTCACCTTAATGAAGCTCATGTCCCCATAAAGTCGCTCTGCCACGTCTGTAGGATGACCAGGGGCATTGTCTAACACCAGGAGGCACTTAAGGTCTAATTTCTTTTCAGTTAAGTAATCTTTCACATTGGGGGCAAATGCATGGTGTAACCAGTTATAGAAAAATTCCCTAGTGACCCATGCCTTACTGTTTGCCCTCCACAGCACACACAAATTATCCTTGAGGACATTCTTTTGCCTGAACGCTCTGGGAGTTTCAGAGTGATACACTAATAAAGGCTTAACTTTGCAATCACCACTAGCATTGGCACACATCAACAAAGTAAGCCTGTCTTTCATAGGCTTATGTCCTGGGAGTGCCTTTTCCTCCTGAGTAATGTAGGTCCTGCTTGGCATTTTCTTCCAGAACAGGCCTGTTTCATCACAATTAAACACTTGTTCAGGTTCCAGTCCTTCAGTTTCTATGTACTCCTGAATTCATGCACATATTTTTCAGCCGCTTTGTGGTCCGAACTGGCAGCCTCACCATGCCGTATCACACTATGGATGCCACTACGCTTCTTAAATCTCTCAAACCAACCTTTGCTGGCCTTAAATTCACTCACATCATCACTAGTTGCAGGCATTTTTTTTAATTAAATCGTCATGCAACTTCCTAGCCTTTTCACATATGATCGCTTGAGAGACGCTATCTCCTGCTAGCTGTTTTTCATTTATCCACACCAATAAGAGTCTCTCAACATCTTCCATCACTTGCGATCTTTGTTTCGAAAACACAGTTAAACCTTTGGCAACAACAGCTTCCTTGATTGCCGTTTTCTTGCCCACAATAGAAGCGATGGTTGATTTTGGTTTCTTGTACAACCTGACCAGGTCGGTGATACGTACTCCACTTTCATACTTATCAATGATCTCTTTCTTCATTTCAATGGGTATTTCTTACCCTTTGAGGTGTAGGGTTGGCACTAGAAGCTTTCTTGGGGCCCATGGTCACTTATTTTCCACAAACAGCACCGAAAACACTGTAATAATACGAAATATTCCGAGTGTATGCTTGAATGTTACCGCGGAGGCTGGCTGGTAAACAATGGGATGGGCGGCACATGTGAGGCTGGCTGAGGGCGCACATTGGACGCGTCTCGGACGAAGGTCGCTGAGCGGGTTTTTGTCCACTATGCGGGGCAAAATTTTAGCGAACAAAGCGTTCGCTATGCGGATTGTTCGCTATGCAAGGCGTTCGCTATGCGGGGGTCCACTGTATTTACGCATCGGCGATTTTACCGACTTTGACTCCCATTTTAGGCCAATTACACTCAACCAAATTCTTAGCTATTTTACTAGTATTACTTCTATCCTATCGACTGAGCACAAGTCAACTGTTTCAACAACAAAATGACCGGAAAATGGTAATTTGGACAATTTAGTGCAAAGTTCAAAATATTCCAATTTCAAAATAGAGTCCAGAATAAACAATGTAGACATTCCTGGCACTAAACTAACATTTCCTCTGTTCATTAGTTACATTTTCAGGCTTTACAAATGAATTCCATTTTGATTATTTATTCACATCATGAATTTTTATTCAAACCAAAAAATAGAAGATTTACTGTTATGCAATACTGTAATAATTGTATAAATAATGTCACCACATTTGTGAATGTATATTAGACCCACCAGCTGTCATGTATTAGACTTGTGACGTCATTTGTTTACTCTTGAACATCGTCAAAAATTTAACATTTCTGCTACTTTGAGCTCAGTTTCAAGCCATTTCCAGTACTAAAACCAATCAAAATCATCTCTATTTCTATAGTATATCTTCCATTCTATCAAATGAGACCAAGAAATTGCAAATACAACTATAAAAAACATACGAAAAAACACTGCAAATTCACCGTTTTAATCGAAAATTACGGTCTCAGTTTTTTTTCTCTCATTATGCAGTGTGTGCTGAAGGATTTCTTTTATGTGGTGCACACATACCACATAGATGTATTCTCTCATATCTAGGCCCAAATTTACTGCTCACAGCTTATCAGAGTGAGCTGAGCTCATGGTGTAGATCTACGGTTTGGACCCTGAACGTAAAGCCGTAGATCTACGGCACGGACCCTGAAAGGGTTAGTTGACTGGTGTGGGTTGCATCCTGAGACAAAACTGACCTAATTTGCCTGAAATACTCTGCATAACAAGTGGCTTTCTATATAGTAGTGCAGTGGACCCCCAGTTATCGGCCGGTTTGGTTATCAGCCAACTCAGTTATTGGCGGGTTTTTCGGCACCCAGTTATCGGCTGTTTTGGACGCGTCCATCCGCCGGCTGGGGCAGCTTGCGCTTCAGTTTGGCTTTGTCTCTCGGTGGCTGAGGAAGCTTCTGCTCATACATCCAAACATTTCGCTTGTTTACCATTGTTTTTAGTGGTTTTTCTTGCAGTGCAACTGTGAAATAAGTAAAGATGGCTCCAAAGAAAGTTCCTAGTAAAGTTCCTGTGGTAAAGAAAGTGAGAAACACCATGGAATTTAAGCGTGAATTGATGGACAAGTTTGAGAGTGGTATGAAGGTGGGGGAACTTGCCAGGATGTACAGCAAGAATAAATCAACAATTACATCCATCCTGGCAAAGAAAGAACAAATCAAAGATGCTAATGTTGCAAAAGGAGTAACTTTTCTAAGTAAACAAAGGCCACCAATAATGGAAGAGATGGAAAAGTTATTATTATTGTGGATTAAGGAAAAAGAATTAGTGGGAGACAGTGTTGTGGAGTCTACTATTTGTGAGAAGGCAAAGCAGTTGCATGAGGATCTTGCAAAGAAAATGCCTGGAACAAGTGCTGCAGTTTGTGAATCTAGGGCCAGCAAAGGATGGCTTGATTGATTTAAGAAGCATAGTGGCATACACAGTGTTGTAAGGCATGGTGAGGCTGCAAGTTCTGACAAATGTGCAGCTGAAAAGTATGTTCACGAATTCCAGGACTGTGTAAAGGCTGAAGGATTCGAACCCCAACAAGTGTTCAGTTGTGATGAAACAGGCCTGTTTTGGAAGAAAATGCCAAACAGGACCTACATTACCCAGGAGGAAAAGGCACTGCCAGGACACAAGCCTATGAAAGACAGGCTTACTCTTTTGTTGTGTGGTATTGCTAGTGGGGATTTCAGAATGAAGCCTTTACTCGTGTATCACTCAGAAAATCCCAGAGTGTTCAAGAAAAACAATGTCATGAAGAATAGATTGTGTGTGATGTGGAAAGCTAATCATAAGGCAAATTTTCAAAGAGTGGGTTAATGATGTGTTTGGCCCAAGTGTGAAAAAATACCTCCTGGAAAAGAAATTGCCACTCAAGTGTCTCCTGGTACTGGACAATGCTCCTGTACATCCTCCAGATTTGGAAGACCAAGTGTTTAGGGACTTCAGTTTTATAGAAGTGAAGTTCTTGCCGCCTAACACCACTCCTCTCCTCCAGCCCATGGACCAGCAGGTCATTTCTAACTTCAAAAAACTACACAAAAGCAGTGTTTCAAAAGTCCTTTGAAGTGACCTCGGACACTCAGTTGACCCTAAGACAATTCTGGAGGAATAACTTCACTATCCTCCATTGCATAAGCCTTATAGGTAATGCTTGGGAGGGAGTGACTTCCAGGACTTTGAACTCTGCTTGGAGAAAACTGTGGCCAGATTGTGCCCAAGAGAGGGATATTGAAGGGATTGAGGCTGACCCTAGCCCTGCCGGCCCTGTGGACTCTATTGTGGCACTGGGGAAGTCCCTGGGGTTGGAGGTGAGTGGCAAGGATGTGGAAGAGTTGGTGGAGGACCACAGGGAAGAGCTAACCACTGAAGAGCTGCAAGAGCTTCAACTCGAACAGCAACAGACTGCAGCTGAGGAGCTTGCTTCAGAGGAGGAGGAAGAGGGAGTGAAGGAGGTGCCATCTTCAGAGATTAAAGAGATGTGTGCAATGTGGACTAGGGTGCAAGCTTTTGTAGAGAAACACCACCCTGACAAAGCTGAAACAAGCCATATCTGCAACATGTTTAGTGACAAAACCCTGTCCCACTTCAGGGAAATCTTAAAGAGATGCCAGAAACAGAGCACTCTGGACAGTTATTTTGTGAGACAGGGGTCGAGTGACTCTCAAGCTGGTCCTAGTGGCAATAAAAGACAGAGACGGGAAGTAACCCCAGAGAGGGCTTTGCTACCTAAAGTCTTTATGGAGGGGGATTCCCCTTCCAAACACTAACTCCTCTCTCTTTCCTCCTCCCTATCTTCCAGAAGCCAGCATTAGTCTTCAATAAAGGTATGTAATACAGGTACCATCCAACTTACTACCGAGCTTGGTTCCAACCAACCGGTCGTAAGTTGAAATGGATATAAGTCAAACTTTACTACTGAATATCAACATCACATTTTTGTAATGACTTTATTTTATTGTTTTATTCTTGTATTTCATTTTTTAGTTTACTTTTTATGCTGTTAGTACTGTATTTTATACTGTAATGTTTAGGATAAACATTGTGTACAACACAAAGTTGTTTATTTCCCAGAAATTTGGCTTAAAAAGCACGGTTGTAAGTCGAGTGGTCGTATATCGAGCAGGTCGTAAGTCGGATGGTAGGTGTACTTACATAATTTTTAAAAAAAATTATTTTTTTGTGAATATTTTTGTTTGGAATGGATTAATTGTATTTCCATTAATTCTTATGGGAAATATTAATTCGGTTATCGGCCGACTTTCTGGAATGGATTACAGCTGATAACCGGGGGTCCACTGTATGTCATTGATGTCAGCTAGGCCTATATACTTTGTACATGTAGTAAATAAAGTTATTATTATTATTGTTATTATCATCATTATTATTATTATTATTATTATTATTATTATTATTATTAAGATAAAGCTACTGGACCTCTCCATGGTGTTCATATCCAACTTCTAGAGCCTAGAGCTCTTGGGATATAGAGATATGACTTATATGTCATAACTCTTGGGTTAGTGTAACTACCCCAAGAGACATAGTTTATAGATACATGCAGCTACAGTAAAGCCCCACTTTATGGTGTTTCACCTTACGGTGTTCTGCTAATACGGCGATGTCAAATTATGATCAAAATTTGCTATACGGCAAGCGATCTTTCAAATATTGCGCCCCCCACCTGGTTTGTTTACATTTTCCGCGACCACATCTATTATGTCAGGAAACTTTCCAAAATTTCAAGTGTTTTAAAGTTACTGCATATTTTATATGTACTCTGATAATTATACTTATGTGTACCTGTACCTAAATATACTTACACACTGTGCTGGTGTGCAGGTACACATTAAAATCGCTAAGTCTCTTTCTACTCATGACGCCAATACTATATAATAATAATCACTCTTGGGCACACTAAATGTCTTATTTTACATCAATGTAGGCATTTTCATTAATCCATCTATGATATTTTCCTCAAAATTATATATGAAACCTGTTACATAGCATATAAACATAATACATACACTCACAGAATAAAAATTGATGTAAATATAAGATTTGTTTACAAAGCAACTGTGTAGGTAGTGTCGGAAGAATTACGTTTTCTCTAGTCAAACACTGGGGGATAACTGTAGAAAAATATTCTTTTCATATGCCTTTACTCTATGTATAGCAATTCACAACCCTTGTGGGTTTAGTGCTTTTTATTATAATAATATTATTATTATTAGAATTATTATTAATAATAATAGTAATAATATTATTATTATTAATATTATTATTATCTTCATTCACTCTAAAAATGGTGTGTTGCTGTTTGTTTATTCTGAACTAACTTGTACAACTTGTACACAATGTAAGAGTATTTGTATTGTGAGGTAATTATTATAATAAAAAAATACTCTGGTGGCCTGGTGGTTAACGCTCTCGCTTCACACGGTGAGGGCCTGGGTTCGATTCCCAGCCAGAGTAGAAACATTGGACGTGTTTCTTTCCACCTGTTGTCAATGTTCCCCATCAGTAAAATGGGTATCTGGGTGTTAGTCGACTGGTGTGGGTCGCATCCTGGGACACTGACCTAAGGAGGCCTGGTCACAGACCGGGCTGCGGGGGCGTTGACCCACGGAACTCTCTCCAGGTAAACTCCAGGTAAAAGTCTTACAAACTCTTACAAACGTATGTGAATGAACTAAAAGTAGACACATATTAATACGCATTTATTTCGCCTGACCAAGTGATCACCCACTACCTGTTCAGTTTGTGTTCTTACAATGTCTGAGCTCTGTATCTCATTCTCTCTCTCGTTTACTCTTTCGTTAACTAGTTGGCTCTCATTGACAATTGCGTCTAAGCTTAGCTGTGTTAAAAAGGGGAGTTGTAAGCCTCTTGCTTTAAGTGCCAAGTTAGAGGATGATGGTGTGCCATTCTGATTTTATTCAATAAACACCCTGCCACTCACCTCTCACACATTAACCCTTTGACTGTTGCAACCCCCAATCCTGAGATGTCTCCTGGTGTTGCAAAATTTCAAAAAAAAAAAAAAAAAAAAAATTTCTTATGAAATGATAGAGAATCTTTTCCCGATTGTAAAGACACCAAAAAAACGAAATTTGATGGAAAACTGACGGAATTACGCTCTCGCGAAGTTAGCGACCTCGGCGATATTTACAAATCAGGGATTTCGCCCACTTTGAGCCCTATTTTCGGCTAATTCCATTATTCCAGTCAACCAAACTCATAGCTATTTCTTCAGAACTCCATTTTTTCCATCGATTGAGTACAAGAAACTGCCCATTTACTGATTTCAACTACCCAATAACATGGTCAGAAATTTGCAATTTGGCCAATTTCACGAAAATTAAAAAATATGACAATTTCAAAATAAGGACCAGAATGAACAATGCAGACATTCCTGGCTCTAAAATAACATTTTCTTTGTTCATCAGTCATGTCTCCAGGCCCCTGTGATATTACTCTTGCTTTTTATTTTGAAATTTTATTCAAACAAAAAATAGAAGATTTACTGTTATGCAGACTACTGCAATACTGTAATAATTGTAAAAATTACATCAACCCATTCATGACTGCTGCATATTAGAATGGCTATTTGGACATTTATTGGACAATGATATCATTTGTTTACTTTTGAACATCGGCAAAAATCAAACATTTCCCGTACTTTGTGCTCCATTTCCAGGTTCTTTTTATAGTAAAATTAATCAAAATCACCTCTATTTCTATAATATAGTTTCCATTATATCAAATGAGACCAAGAAAACGAGAATACAACCACAAATACTATACGAAAATAGACCACAAAGTCGGCATTTTAATTAAAAAATATGGCCGGAGTTTTTTTTTCTCATTATGCACTGCGTGCTCCAGGATTTTTTTTATATGGTGCACACTGACCACACAGACCCATTCTCTTACATGTGGGCCTACCAGCTTTCTCCTGCCTGATTTGAAGCCGCTAGAATTTATGAGTATATATACGTCAAACATGGTACCTCGTAAACGTATATATACGGCCGCGACAGTCAAAGGGTTAATATTAATATTTTAAGGTAAGTAATAAGTATATTCTGTGTGTATCTTACCTTTTATTGTGTTTTTAATGCCTGTTTCTATTGCTAACTTAATATAAGTTAGTGTAAACTTCTTGTCTGGCATTTATTGCATACACTTTTATATGTGCTCTGATAATAATACTTGTGGAGCTGTGTCGTAGCCGGGTGGAGGGACAACATTACGTTTTCTCTGTTCAGCCATCAGAGAAAACGTGTATGAATCTGCGTTTGGCCCAGCCACTCCCTCACTCCGCTTTTGTTTACAATTTTCGGCATGAATTATCCATTACCTTTGTTTATGATGGCATCTAAAGGTAGTTGTTAGAAATGATTAAATTCAGTGAACAAGGTATGTCGATGTTAATAATATGGCTCTGGGCCACAGTGTAGGTAGCTGGTAGGTGTAGCCCACCTGGGCTACACCTACTGGCTACCTACACTGACTTTCTACAAATAAATACTATACTCACCTCTCTTCCTATATTAAGACTGCACATATTTTAAGGTAAATAATGAGTGTACTGTATGTGTATTTTACCTCTCTGAGATGTTTTAAATATCGTATATTAAGTATGAGATGGGGAACCAGGGCTACCTACACCTGGGCTACCTACACCTGACTTCCTACAAATAAGTACTACTCACTTCTCTCCCTACATTAAGATCAAAAATACTTAAGGATAAGTAATGAATTTATTGTGAATGTATTTTACTTTGTGTGTTTTTAATGCCTAGTTCTATTACTAACTTAATATAATTTAGTGTAAACTTGTTGTCTGGCATTTATATGCATTTATAAATGGAAAAAATGGCGTTCTGCCTTCCGGCGATGTCTGCTTTCCGGCGACAGCCTGGAACCTAACCCGCCATATAAGTGGGGCCTTACTGTTTATTGCTGTAGTGTACAGTGAGGTGCAGGGGTTTGGGGATGTGGGATATGAGGATACCTTACATGCAATAAACATTCAGTTATCAAAAAAAAAAAAAATAGATTTTAGGCAGTTCCTTTTAGCCATTTAAAAAATAAATTTTTAACTAACACACTGCAACAAATTCAGAAAATTAAGCTTGAGTCAAACCTCCTTTGGATAGATCAGTGATTGAAACACAACTAAATATTAAATCCTCATTTACTTGTATTGCAGCCATAACCAGTCAACAGGTGGTAATATTGTGGAGAGTGTTTTTTGATATGTATATACAGTGACATTTATATTTTATCATTACATGCAATTACATGTTTATCTTTAATCAGTATCATGGAATTTTTGCTTCTTCATGTGAGAAAGATGAATTGTCATAGAATTTATTGAGATTCCCTGGTTCTAAATCCCATTTTCTATAGACAGGTGAACTCTCTCAATAATGATGAGGGACGAGGAGGAGGAGCTCAGACCTCCAGTGGCAACACAGCCATGGTAGCCGAGCTGCAGAAGAAACTGGAACACGCGCAGAGAATGTTGCAACAAGCTGATGTTACTGCCGAGCGCAAGCCAGGTTGTTATGTAGATACATTCAGCACCATCATAAATTTATTGTGAATAGTAATACTGATTGTCTGCTGGTACTGCATTAAGATTTTTCTTTGAAAGTATGGTATAGTTTTTAATCTTTATGTAGAAAAGGGCCCCAAATATATAGCACCTTCTTTTCAGTGTTCCAATCTTTTGTTGGCTTCAAACTGAGCCGTTGTTCATTATGTTCCACTCACTGGAACATATTTCTCACAAGTGGGTGGAACAATGGCTTCATTGAAAGCTAACAACAATGTGGAACACCGAAAATAAGTGCTGTGTATGTGGGGTCCTCCTGTATTACATTGGTATTACAATTTGGTATATAAAATTTTGTATTTTGTTTTAGGATTGTCCGACTTTACACCATCACTAGAGTTTGAACAGACTCGAAGGCTTGTGGAACAGGGCGTCCAAGAAACTTGGTGGTATGTTTCCGACCAACTCCAACAACTGCGTAAAAAAGTCGCAGCATTCTCTGATTTCACTTCTCACATTGATCAGATGTTGGAAGTAGGAGCAGATCATGCAAGGTAAAAATGGTGTTTAACCCTTAAACTGTGGGTAGTTGTAGAGCATCAAAATCTGAATATACAGTAGAAACAAAAATAAATTAGGTAGAGATTAAATTTTTGTCTTTCTATGGCATGTTGAATTTGTTGAAATGAAACCTAGTCCTCACAAGTGGCAAAAATCATGTATTGACCTAACTTCTTAACCCTTTCAGGGTCCGTCCCGTAGATCTACGGCTTTACGTTCAGGGTCCAAACTGTAGATCTACGCCAAAATTCTAGCGCCGTCAAATTTAGCACGAGAAGGCTGGTAGGCCTACATCTAAGAGAATGGGCCTGGGTGGTCAGTGTGCACACCATAGAAAATATCTGGACACCCACATGGCATTGTGGGAATGCCGGCAAAGTAGCTTTGTTCATAGTGCCTGGCGGCAAGGAAGCTCTCACTCCCCACTCACTCTCCGGGCGAATTCTGACTCTCCTCTTCGCAACTTACAGTTCTAAGACTGATGGAAGTGGAGCTGAAGACGAATTCTATGGTTTTGAACCATATGGTACCATTGTGCCATATGGTACAATTTTACCATATGGTACAATGGTGCCATGTCAATGGTATCATATGGTACAATGGTACCATATGGTACAATGGTACCATATAGTACATTGTACCATATAGTACATTGTACCATATAGTACATTGTACCATATAGTACATTGTGCCATATAGTACATTGTACCATATAGTACATTGTACCATATGGTACAGGGTACAGGGACCCTAATGGAAATAAGTCTGACTTTTTTGGGGTTATCCTAGGTTCTCCAAACATATGCTGCTAAGTATGATATTCTATGTAACTTTATTTGTGTATAACTAAATAAACTTACTTATGATGCCACATGCACTTGAGTAAGTTTATTCAGGTGTACAGAAATACAATTACATAGATTATCATACATAGCAGCATATGTATAAAATCCTAGGATAACGCAAAAAAGTCAGGGTGACTTATTTCCATAGTTATCCCTGTATCTGTACCATATGGTGTCCTGTACTGTATGGTACCCTGTACCATATGGTACCCTGTACCACATGGTACCTTGTACCATATGGTACCTTGTACAATATGGTACCCTGTACTATATGATACCTTGCACCATATGTTATCCTGTACTGCATGGTACCCTTTACCATATAGTACAATGTACCATATGGTACCCTGTAATATAACGTGTACCATATGGTCAATAGGTGTTGGTGGCATGAGACACCAGCCAAGACTGAGTGAGTGGCGACACAAGCTAGCTACTGACTCAGCAGTTTCCGAGACAAAGTGCTTTGTCATCCACCTCAAGGAACACGTAAAGTTCCTGTTCACTTGTAAATATATAATAGAACATTACTAATATACATTTTTGCATATTTTTGTTGTAAACAACTATTGTAAACAAAATAATAATGAAAATATTAGTGTGTTTGTGTTGAATACAACAGTACCATATGGTACAATGAACCATATGGTATCATTGTACTGTATGGTACAATGTACCATATGGTACCATTGCATCATATGGTACCATTACACCATATTGTACCATAAGGTACCATTGCACCATATGGTACCATTGTATCATATGGTACCATTGTAGTTAATCTTAAGTTAATTTTAAGCCAGCCCGTAATGCTATGCATAGTATAAGTGGCTTTGGCATGCTGCTCTTATCTGTATTTTTTTGTACCTCTGTATGTGTGCTCAAATTATAAATAAATAAATAAAAAATAAATAAATGGTGCCATTCTACCATATGGTACCATTGTATTATACAGTACCATTGTATCATGTGCCATTTTGCCATATTGTACCATATGGTACCATTGTATCATATGATGCCATTGTGCCATATGGTACCATTGCACCCTATGGTACCATTGCACCCTATGGCACCATTGTACCATATGGTACCATTGTATCATGTGCCATTGTACCATATTGTACCATATGGTACCATTGTATCATATGGTACCATTGTATCATATGGTGCCATTGTACCATATGGTACCATTGCACCATATGGTACCATTGCACCCTATGGCACCATTGTACCATATGGTACTATATGGTACCGTTGTATTCAACACAATAACCACACTAATATTTTCATCATTTTGTTTACAATAAACTTGTAAACAAGTTTTGTAAGCAATATAATGATAAACAAATTAGTGCAGTTATTGTGTTGAATACAATGAGTGTACACTTATACAATATACATTATACTGGTCTCACAGGCCACAAATGTTACTAGAAAAAGAAAAAAATTAGAAAAGAAAAGAAAAAAGTATAAAAAACATAAAATAAAAAAATGGAATTTTGCGGAAGTCACTGATGTTGCCGCCACCCGGTCATTTTGGGTCAATTTCCCACCGCTTTATCTCGGTAAGTACTGATCAGAATTTTTTTTTGTCTTATTACCTTCATAAAAATATACTCTAATTCTGTAAGAAAAAATAATTTTTTTTTTTTTTTTCAAAATTTCTTGGACACTGGAGCACCACTTCAGATTTTGGCCTTGGACCCTGAAGGGGTTAATGCAGTCTTATTACATCAAATTTTATTGTCTTTACATGAAATTTATGTACAGTGGACCCCACCTTACGATCAGCTCCAAACTCGAACATTTATGTAAGTGTAACTTTGTAAGTGCTTTTTGTATGTGTATTTTTGGGGGTCTGAAACGGACTAATCTAATTTACGGTATTCCTTATGGGAACAAATTCGTTCGGTAATGGCACCCAAACAGACTTCTGGAATGAATTAATATCGTAAGTCGGGGGTTCACTGTATTTGCAACACTGTAAATATCTGAATTTTCTAATAAACCATACCCCCGGCCGGGATTGAACCCGCGGTCATAGAGTCTAATAACATAGGCCTAATAACATAGAGTCTAATAACTTGGTGCTCTTAACCCTTTCACTGTCGAGACCCCTGATCACAAACTTGCTCTCACTGTCGAATAAATATTAAAAAAAAAAATTGTTTTTTACCAAATTCTTAAGGATATTTTTCTGATTGTTTTAAAAGAAAAAAAAATTTTTTGCCATCAATACTTACCAAGATATAAAGGCGTGAAGTTGACAGAAAGTGAGCCGCTTACAGCAACATCGGTTACTGCCGCTCAGTCGGTAATATTATTTTTACTTTTATTCTATTTTTTATTTTATTTTCTAATATTTTATTTCTTCAAGTAACTTCTGTGGCCTGTGAGCCCAATATATATAATGTATATATATCAACTTGTTGTATGCAACACAGTAACTGCACAAATATTGTTATCATTATATTGTTTACAAAACATGTTTACACAAACCCACGCTGCCTCCCCTACCGCCCGCATGGAAATAAGTCACTCTGTCTGACTTTTTTGGGTTATCCTAGGTAATCTACACATACATGTATGCTGATATGTTGTTTACACAAACTCATGCTGCCTTCCCCACCACCCATGCTGCCTTCCCCACCACCCACTCTGCCTTCCCCACCACCCACGCTACCTTGCCTACCACTCACATGGAAATAAGTCACTTGGAAAAGTCTCAGTTCACCGGAGAGTGAGGTATTCCTTACTGCTAGGCATGTATGAACAAGGCATACTGAATTAGCACTCCCACAATGCACTATGGTCTCCCCGATTTTTTTTTTTATATTGCGCGCACTGATTACATAGACCCATTCTCTCACATGTAGGTCTACCAGCTTTCTCGTGCTAGATTTGAAGCCGCTAGAATTTTGGGGTATTAATACATCACCGATACTGGCTTGTAAGCTGTATATATACGTCACCGACGGTGAAAGGGCTAAACATTATAGCAAAGTTTTCAATATTTATTATACATATACTGTAGTATAGAATACAGGTGTCCATGGTTTTATGCAATACAGTGGACCCCCACCTTACGATATTAATCCGTTCCTGAGAGCTCATCCTATGCTGAAATTATCGTAAGGTGAATTAATTTTCCCCATAAGAAATAATGGAAATCAAATGAATCCGTGCAAGACACCACAAAGTATGAAAAAAAAAAATTTTTACCACATGAAATATTAATTTTAATACACACAAACTGACACTTACCTTTATTGAAGATCTCGTGATGATGGGATGGAAAGAGGGGAGAGTACGGAAGTTGTTAATGCTTAGAAGGGGAATCCCCTTCCATTAGGGCTTTAGGTAGCACGTCCTTTTCCGGGGTTACTTCCCTTCTTCTTTTAATGCCACTAGGACCAGCTGAACGTAGTGCAGCAACAGCTGACTTTGGTGCAGCAGCAGCTGACCGTGGTGCAGCAACAGATGATGGTGGTGTAGCAGCAACTGACCGTGGTGCAGCAACAGCCGACTGTGGTGCAGCAACAGCTGATGGTGGTACGATAGTACATATTTCTCACCCTTTTTACCACAGGTTGGCACTAGAAGCTTCTTTGGGCCTGTGGTGACTTATTTAGCAGTTACAAGCACTATAAACAATGGAATAATGCAAAATATATCGAATGTATGCTTGCAACCGGCCACCCTGGCTTGTAAACAATGACGGCAGGGCTGGATGAACAGGTTCAGGACGAGTCATGTTGATCAGAAACAGCTGATGGTGGTGCAGCAGCAGCTGACTGCGGTGCAGCAGCAGCTGACTGTGGTGCAGCGCAGCTGACCGTTGGTTCAGCAACAGCTGACTGTGGTGCAGCAGCAGCTGACTGTGGTGCAGCAACAGCTGACGGTGGTTCAGCAGCAGCTGACCGTGGTACAATAGTACATATTTCTCGCCCTTTTTACCACAGGGTTGGCACTAGAAGCTTTCTTTGGGCCCATGGTGGCTTATTTAGCAGTTACAAGCACTATAAACAATGGAATAATACAAAATGAATCGAATGTATGCATGCAAGCGGCCACCCTGGCTTGTAAACAATGATGGCAGTCCAGCTGAGGTGCTCAGGCTAGATGGACAGGTTCGGGACGAGTCATGTTGGTCAGAAACAGCTGATGGTGGTGCAGCAGCAGCTGACAGTGGTGCAGCAGCAGCTGACCGTGGTGCAGCAGCTGACTGTGGTGCAGCTGCAGCAGCTGACCTGGTGTGCAGCAGCAGCTGACTGTGGTTCAGCAACAGCTGACTGTGGTGCAGCAGCAGCTGACTGTGGTTCAGCAACAGCTGACTGTGGTGCAGCAGCAGCGTGACTGTGGTGCAGCAACAGCTGACCATGGTGCAGCAGCAGCTGACCATGGTGCAGCAGCAGCTGACCATGGTGCAGCAGCAGCTGACCATGGTACGATAGTACGTATTTCCCACCCTTTTTACATATGATCGTTTGAGAGATGGTATGTCCTGCTATCTGTTTTTCGTTTATCCACACCAATAACAGCCTCTCAACATCTTCGAGTACTTGCGATCTCTGTTTTGAAAACAAACTTGCACTTTTTGCAAGAACAGCTTCCTTGATTGCCAATTTGTTGGCCACAATAGTAGCGATGGTTGATTGGGGTTTGGTATACAACCTGGCCGGCTCCGAGACACTCCACTTTTGTACTAAGTTAGCAATTATCTCTTTCTTCACTTCCATAGTAATTTTCACCTTTTTTACTGCATGGTTAGCACTAGAAGCTTTCTTGGGGCACATGGTGACTTATTTTGCAGGTGCAATCACTAAAAACGCTGTGATAATATGAAATGTTCCAATTGTATGCGTGGATGCGACCGCACTGGCTAGCTTGTAAACACTGGCACCCACGGGGCAGCTGAGGCGCGCTCAGACGAATCGTGTGAGGTGAGTTTTTTAGCGTGAGGTGAGGCAAAATTTTTGTGTTAAAATATATTGTATGGTGGATTTAATGTAAGGTGATGCCATCATATGGTGGGGGTCCACTGTAGATGTGTTCCAGGCCCATGGCAACTGTAATTAGCTCTTCTGTCCACTATTATGTGGTTTGAAGAGTGTATGGGGAAAACAGGGTTAGGTTCCGGTGCTTCGAAAAAAATTTAACATGTTTTTTTAAGTTTTGTAATTCATCAAAATTGATAGGTTTTCATACCTTACACTGTAGTTGACATTGCTGGTTGATAGGCAAGTGTGTGGAGAGGGTTGATTAGGCCTTGTACATGTACAAACATATAGCAGGCAGTATCAGCTTCAGCCACCATCACCTGCCATTATGTTAACATCAGTAAAAATAAGCCACATTTCCTTACCAAATTGTACTAATAGTTGTTGTTGATTGACATGCTAGTGTGTGGAGAGGGTTAATGTGATCCTGTACAATACCTGTATACCTGGAATATACCTGGAGAGGATTTCAGGGGTCAGTGCCCATGTGGCCTGGTCTGTGACCAGGTCTCATGGTGGATCAGGGCGTGATCAACCAGGCTGTTACTGTTGGCCGCACATAAACTGACATACGAACCACACCCCGGCTGGTCAGGTACTGACTTTAGGTGCCTGTCCAAAACCTTTTTGAAGACAGCCAGGGGTCTCTTGGTAATCCCCCTTTTGTATGCTGTGAGGCAGTTGAACAGTCTTGGGCCCCAGACACTTATTGTGTTGTCTTTTTTCGTGCTAGTGGCACCCGTTTTTTCATGGGGGGATGTTGCATCGTCTGCTGAGTCTTTTTGCTTTCATAGGGAGTGATTTTCATGTGCAGATTTGGTACTAATCCCTCTAGAATTTTCCAGGTGTATATAATCATATATCTCTCCTGCCTATGTTCCAGGGAGTGCAGGTCGAGGAACTTCAAATGTTCCCAGTAATTTAGGTGTTTTATCGCACTTGTGTGCCATGAAGGTTCTCTGCATATTTTCTAGGTCAGCAATTTCACCTACCTTGAAAGATGCTGTTAGTGTGAAGCAATATTCCAGCCTAGCTAGAACAAGCGACCTGAAGTGTGTCATAATGGGCTTGGCATACCTAGTTTTAATGGTTCTCATTATCCATCCTGTCATTTTTCTAGCAACTGCAACTAGCAACTAGCAACTAACAATGATGATCTGATAAGAAATGTCACCATATCAAAAACAATATACTCAGATCACAACATAATTGAGGTCAGACATGTATGCGTGGAGCCCCAGACCGACATAATGAGACTAGTCACGAGGGAGCATTCACCAAATTCAACTTCAATAACAAAAACATAAAGTGGGACCAAGTAAACCAAGTCCTAACCGATATAAGCTGGGAAGATATACTAAGCAACACGGACCCCAACTTATGCCTAGAACAGATTAACTTGGTGGCACTCGATGTATGCACAAGGCTTATTCCTCTAAGAAAAAGGAGGAGTAGATGTAAAATAGAAAGAGACAGGCGCTCTCTTTAACAGGCGACGGAAAAGAATAACAGAGCGGCTAAAAGAGGTCAATATATCTAAAAATGCGTAGGGAGACACTGTCAGAGAAATAGCAAGCATCGAACTCAAGCTAAAGGAATTTTTATAGGAGTCAGGAATCAGGGAAGAACTAAAAGCCATAAATGAAATCGAAAGAAACCCAAAGTATTTCTTCCCCTTTATGCCGAATAAAGTCGAGAACAACGTCCAGTATTGGGCCCCTACTTAAACAAGATGGGGCCTACACAGATGACAGCAAGGAAATGAGTGAGCTACTCAAGTCCCAATATGACTCGGCTTTTAGCAGCTGCTACCAGAAAGAGAGTCGAAGATCAAAATGAATTTTTTATGAGAGCCACAAAATTTGGTTTAACACAAACCTATCGATGTTATCTGATGCCAAATGACTTCGAACAGGCGATAAATGACATGCCCATGCACTCTGCCCCAAGGGCCAGACTCATGGAAAATCCGTGTTCATCAAGAACTGCAAGAAGCCCCTATCACGAGCCTTTTCCATCCTATGGAGAAGGAGCATGGACACGGGGGTCGTCCCAAAAGTTACTAAAAACAACAGACATAGCCCCACTCCACAAAGGGGGCAGTAAAGCAAAAAGCAAAGAACTACAGGGCGATAGCACTAACATCCCATATCATAAAAATTTTTGAAAGGGTCCTAAGAAGCAAGATCACCCCCCATTTTAGAAACCCATCAGTTACACAACCCAGGGCAACATGGGTTTTAGAACAGGTCGCTCCTGTCTGTCTCAACTATTGGATCACTACGACAAGGTCCTAAATGCACTAGAAGATAAAAAGAATGCAGATGTAATATATACAGACTTTGCAAAAACCTTCGACAAGTGTGACCATGGCGTAATAGCGCACAAAATGCGTGCTAAAGGAATAACAGGAAAAGTCGGTCGATGGATCTATAATTTCCTCACTAACAGAACACAGAGAGTAGTCGTCAACAGAGTAAAGTCCGAGGCAGCTACGGTGAAAAGCTCTGTTCCACAAGGCACAGTACTCGCTCCCATCTGTTCTCATCCTCATATCCAACATAGACAAGGATGTCAGCCACAGCACCGTGTCTTCCTTTGCAGATGACACCCGAATCTGCATGACAGTGTCTTCCATTGCAGACACTGCAAGGCTCCAGGCAGACATCAACCGAATCTTTCAGTGGGCTGCAGAAAATAATATGAAGTTCAACGATGAGAAATTTCAATTACTCAGATATGGTAAACACTTGGAAATTAAATCTTCATCAGAGTACAAAACAAATTCTGGCCACAAAATAGAGCGAAACACCAACGTCAAAGACCTGGGAGTGATCATGTCGGAGGATCTCACCTTCAAGGACCATAACATTGTATCAATCGCATCTGCTAGAAAAATGACAGGATGGATAATGAGAACCTTCAAAACTAGGGAGGCCAAGCCCATGATGACACTCTTCAGGTCACTTGTTCTATCTAGGCTGGAATATTGCTGCACACTAACAGCACCTTTCAAGGCAGGTGAAATTGCTGACCTAGAAAATGTACAGAGAACCTTCACGGCGCGCATAACGGAGATAAAACACCTCAATTACTGGGAGCGCTTGAGGTTCCTAAAACTGTATTCCCTGGAACGCAGGTGGGAGAGATACATGATTATATACACCTGGAAAATTCTAGAGGGACTAGTACCGAACTTGCACACAAAAATCACTCACTACGAAAGCAAAAGACTTGGCAGACGATGCAACATCCCCCCAATGAAAAGCAGGGGTGTCACTAGCACGTTAAGAGACCATACAATAAGTGTCAGGGGCCCGAGACTGTTCAACTGCCTCCCAGCACACATAAGGGGGATTACCAACAGACCCCTGGCAGTCTTCAAGCTGGCACTGGACAAGCACCTAAAGTCGGTTCCTGACCAGCCGGGCTGTGGCTCGTACGTTGGCTTGCGTGCAGCCAGCAGCAACAGCCTGGTTGATCAGGCTCTGATCCACCAGGAGGCCTGGTCACAGACCGGGCCGCGGGGGCGTTGACCCCCGGAACTCTCTCCAGGTAAACTCCAGGTACTGTCACTATTATGAACTGCCACTATCACCTTCTATCATCATTTGTAAACATGAACATTTCCTTACAAAACTGTACCAAATTTATAATAACTCACCACACCTATTCTAATTAAACATATGGAGCATTGCTCAACAGAGAAGAATAGGCACCACATTCAAGCAGTGGAGAAAAACAGAGGTAAAGGGGGAGATTGAAGCTATAAAGCTTAAGTTACCATACTTTATCAAGGGTACATTTGAGGCTACATTGCTAACAGGCAAAACAGTATATTGGGCTGAGTTTGCCTTTGTATTGTTAATATTGTTCCTAGCTCAGAGTTACTACTACCTCTTCAGTTAGCATACTTTCTTATGAGGTTCTGAGCCTAAATTACAGATGCAGAAAACAATTTCTAGGTCAGATGGCATCTGTTCATTTACATCTCAGATTTTCACTGTGGTTACACTTATTCTTTTTTGCCACTTGCCACCTCATACACAAAAGAGGAATGCATTTAAGAATGTAATAATCAAGAAAAATGCAGTAGTGTTGTAATAAAATGGTATGGGAGTTGTTTTTGGAGATTTAGAGGACCACCACAATTTATGCTGGATTGGGTTTGCTTCCTAAGAAAGGGTAAAAATATATTGCTCATATCTAAGCAGAAATTGGAAGCAAAACATGGTTTAATTCTGAAACAGAAATTAAAACAATTTTTTTTAATTAAGTCATGTGGACCCCTTGCCTTACTAAACCCCAGTAAAGTCAGTTGCTTGTGAACACATGCACACGCATCCACAAGCATGTGCACATGTGTGCATGCATGCATGAAATTGAAGAAAGTGCAGGGGTTTGCAACAAGACTAGTCTTGGAGTTAAGAGGGCATGTCCTATGAGGAGAGGTTAAGGGAGCTCAGCCTGATGACTAAGGGAGATGTGATAATAATGTACAAAAATACCAAGACAATTTCACAAGGTGAACAGGTACAGAATGTTTCAGAGATGGGAAATAGGAATAAGAAGGCACAACTGGAAGTTGAAAACTCATATGAGTCAGAGAGATGTTAGGAAGTATTTCTTCAGCCGTAGAGATGTCAGAAGAGTGAAAGTAGAGGCAGGATCCATACACATCTTTAAGAAGAAATACTAGAAGGCTTTTGTAGCTGGGAGACAGGGACCTAGTAGCGACCAGTGAAGGGGTGGGGTCAGGAGCTGTGATTCGACCCCTGCAACCACATTTAGGTGAGTACATATAGGTGAGTACCTTACCTGAGTCAGCAGCTGTCCTTTTCTAGGTCATAGAAATCCCTAAACAGAAATTTTTTCATGGCTGCACCATAGTCAGAATGATCCTCTACACAGCATTATTGTTTAATAACTGTTACCAACATATTCAGCAACTGCTGTAGACATGCAGCAAGAGTAGGTACACAAATGTTAAAGGTACAGGAATATGTCATTGGTTAGCAGCCTTCATGCAGCAACGCCTCCCAGTGTATTTTTTTAAACCTTACGGCACATTTGACAGGTAATTTTCTCGTTCCCTATGGTTTTGAATACAATATTTCATTAGCCTCTTATGGAAAATGCACTCATTGGACATGAGTTTATTAGGTTTCTACTATACATATTAGAATATTTGTAGAAAAACTCTCGGAACTCATCAAAGGTATATCAGAGGGGAGTAATATATGGTTTATTATGTCTTCAGAGTAACCCAGTATGATCTTCATCGTCTTAGCCATCTGGATGGCTTAGGGTCCTGGAGAGAACAAGAGGCTGCTGATCTTAGTGGCTTAATACAAAATCGACTTCATGCCCTCCAACACCCACCTGATTGTGCTAAAGCCAAAAAGCTTATCTGTAATCTTAATAAGGTAAGAATTAATAGTCATAACTTCAGTATAGGGTCACACTGTCTTGGTGGAAGATGGCCAGTTTGTTAAAAAAAAAAACTTCGATATACTCTTTGATAATAAACTGATAAGATGCATATTTTGTAAATTTCAGCTCTTCCTTTTCCTTGCATCATAAGAACAAAAAAAAAAAAAAATTGCAGTAAATTAAAGTTTGCTGTAAGTTATGGAAATAATTACAGTAGTACCTTGATACTCGAACAGCTCCCAACTCGAACAATTCGGTATTCGAACGCTTTATTCGGTAAAAAAAATTGCTCGGTGGTCGACCGTTTGCTTGGTACTCAACCAAACAAATGTGACCTGCTGCCAAGAAATATGTCATTGAGTTTAGTAACTGTATAGAGGCTGAGGTTTTTATTCCCCAACAAGTGTTCAGTTGTGATGAGACAGGTTTATTTTGGAAAAAAATGCCAAACAGAACCTATTTCACTCGAGAGAAGTTATTGCCAGGACACAAACCAGTGAAGTACAGACTCACTCTTTGTTGTGAGGGAATGCAAGTGGTGCAACAACTGGGCGGCTGATACTTACATCCTGTCGTTATTTATCATCTGAATTCATTCACTTTTGGTGTACTTTAACCCTTTGAGGGTCCAAGTCGTAGATCTACGTATTGTCCACAGGGTCCAAACCATAGATCTACGCCATGAGCTCAGCTCACTCAGATAAGCTGTGATCGGTAAATTTGGGCCTAGATATGAGAGAATGCATCTATGTGGTAAGTGTGCACCATATAAAGTAAATCCTGAAGCATGCAGTGCATGAGAAAAAAAACTGCGACTGTCTTTTTGGATTAAAACAGCAACTTTGCGGTGTATTTTCATGTGGTTTTTATGGTTGTATTTGCAGTTTTTTGGTCTCATTTGATAGAATGGAAGATATATTACAGAAATAGAGATTTTGATTGGTTTTAGTACTGAAAATAACTTGTAATTGAGCTCAAGGTAGCGAAAATGTTTGATTTTTGCTGATTTTCGAGAGTAGTGCAGTGTAGGTAGCCGGTAGGTGTAGCCCAGGCAGGCTACATCTACCAGCTACTTACACTGACTTCCTACAAATAAATGCTACTCACCTCTCATCCTACATTACAACTACACATATTTTAAGGTAAAGATGGTTAGAAAAAAAAATTGGCCAAATGACTGTAAAAAATGCAAGCAAAGCATGAGAGAAATGCTTCCACAGCAAGGAACACACATGCACTGCTCACCAGATGTGTTGGCATTCACTGCACCAACTTGTGGCAGCATTCTGAAGTTCCTCTTTATTGTTATTATGCATCATCATTATTATTATTATTATAATTTTTTTTTTCTTTTCAACAAGTCGGCCATCTCCCACCGAGGCAGGGTGACCCAAAGAGAAAGAAAATCCCCAAAAAGAAAATACTTTCATCATCATTCAACACTTTCACCTCTCTCACACATAATCACTGTTTTTGCAGAGGTGCCCAGAATACAACAATTTAGAAGTATATACATATAAAAATACACACTATATCTCTCCAAACTGCCAATATCCCAAACCCCTCCTTTAGAGTGCAGGCATTGTACTTCCCATTTCCAGGACTCAAGTCCGGTTATATAAAATAACCGGTTTCCCTGAATCCCTTCACTAAATATTACCCTGCTCACACTCCAACAGATCATCGGGTCCCAAGTACCATTTGTCTCCATTCACTCCTATTTAACACGCTCACGCACGCTTGCTGGAAGTCCAAGCCCCTTGCCCACAACACCACCTTTACCCCCTCCCTCCAACCTTTTCGAAGACATCCCCTATCCCGCCTTCCTTCCCCTACAGATTCATTCTCTCTAAATGACCAAACCAACTCAACAAACCCTCTTCAGCCCTCTGATTAATACTTTTATTAACTCCACACCTTCTCCTAATTTCCACACTCCGAATTTTCTGCTTAATATTTACACCACACATTGCTCTTAGACAGGACATCTCCACTGCCTCCAACCCCCTCCTCGCTGCAGGCATTTACAACCCAAGCTTCACACCCATGTAAGAGTGTTGGTATTACTATACTTTCATACATTCCCTTCTTTGCCTCCATAAATAAAATTTTTTGCCACCACATATACCTCAATGCACCACTCACCTTTTTTTCTTCATCAGTTCTATGATTAACCTCATCCTTCATAAATCCATCCGCTGACACGTCAACTCCCAAGTACAGTGGACCCCCGCATACCGATTTTAATCCGTGCAAGAGGGCTCATTGGTATGCGAAATAATCGGTATGCGAATGAATTTTCCCCATAAGAAATAATGGAAATCAAATTAATCCGTGCAAGACACCCAAAAGTATGAAAAAAAATTTTTTACCACGTGAAATATACATTTTCCTACACACAAAGAGAAGGATACATGCACAATAGTAGAGTAGTACATGCACAGTATATATTGTGCATGCACTAGTCTACTAAATGAAGAATAAATGACACTTACCTTTATTGAAGATGCAGCAATAAACTGATGAACACTGTGTCCGGGGAGTGCCTTTTCCTCCTGAGTACTGTAGGTCCTGTTTGGTATTTTCTTCCAGAACATGCCTTATCACACTGTGTATGTCACTACGATTCTTAAATCTCTCAAACCAACCTTTGCTGGCTTTAAATTCACCAATATGAGCACTAGTTCCAGGCATTTTTTCCCTGTTCACCTGGGTGTTAGTCGACTGGTGTGGGTTGCATCCTGGGAGACAAGATTAAGGACCCCAATGGAAATAAGTTAGACAGTCTTCAATGACACTGACTTTTTTGGGTTATCCTGGGGGGCAAATCCTCTGGGGTTAATTGTTTCTTGGTATATTCTCAATAAGCCACACCAACAACAGTGCTACAGCAGCAGCAGATGATGCTACAGCAGCAGCAGACGATGCACAGCAGCAGCAGCAGCTGACCCGTGCTACAGCAGCAGCAGACGAAAGCTACAGCAGCAGCAGACGATGCTACAGCAGCAGCAGACGATGCTACAGCAGCAGCAGCAGCTGACAGTGCAGCAGCAGCAGCTGTACCACCAATAGTAGCGATGGTTGATTGGGTTTATTATACAACCTGGCCAGCTCGGAGACATGCACTCCACTTTCATACTTATCAATGATCTTTTTCTTCATCTCTATAGTAATTCTCACCCTTTGCTGTAGGTTGGCACTAGAAGCTTTCTTGGGGCCCATGGTCACTTATTTTCCAGATAAAATCACCAAAAACACTGTAATAATACGAAATGTTACAATTGTATGCTTGGATGCTACCGCGGAGGCTGGCTGGTAAACAATGCCACCGGCGGAACATGTGAGGCTGGCTAAGGCGCACATTGGACGCATCTCGGACGAACAGCGGTGAGCGGGTTTTTAAGCGGTATGCGAGGCAAAATTTTAGCGATAAAATGTATCGGTATGCGGATTAAACGTTATGTGATGCCAACGGTATGCGGGGGTCCACTGTATCTGAAAACATTCACTTCTTCCATACTCCTCCTCCCCAATTTGATATCCAATTTTTCTTTATCTAAATCATTTGATTATCTCATCACCTTACTCTTTTCTATGTTCACTTTCAACTTTCTACCTCTACACACATTCCCAAATTTGTCCACTAACCTTTGCAGTTTTTCTTTAGAATCTCCCATAAGCACAGTATCATCATCAAAAAGTAACTGTGTCACTTCCCATTTTGTATTTAATTCCCCATAATTTAATCCCACCCCTCTCCCGAACACCGTAGCATTTACTTCTTTTACAACCCCATCTATAAATATATTAAACAACCATGGTGACATTACACATCCCTGTCTAAGACCTACTTTTACCGGGAAGTAGTCTCCGTCTCTTCTACACACCCTAACCTGAGCCTCACTATCCTCATAAAAACTCTTTACAGCATTTAGTAACTTACCACCTATTTCATACACTTGCAACATCTGCCACATTGGTCCCCTATCCACTCTATCATATGCCTTTCCTAAATTCATAAATCCAATAAAAACTTCCCTACCTTTATCGAAATACTGCTCACATATATGCTTCAATGTAAACACTTGCTCTACACATCCCCTACCCACTCTAAAACCTCCTTGCTCATCTGCAATTCTACATTCTGTCTTACCTCTAATTCTTTCAATAATAACCCTACCATACACTTTTCCTGGTATACTCAGTAAACTTATTCCTCTATGAGTTTTACAATCTCTTTTGTCCCCCTTCCCTTTATATAAAGGGACTATACACGCTCTCCGCCAATCCCTAGGTACCTTCCCCTCTTTCATACATTTATTAAACAAAAATACCAACCACTCCAACACTATGTCCGCCTCTGCTTTTAACATTTCTGTCATGATCCCGTCAGTTCCAGCTGCTTTACCCCCTTTCATTCTACGTAATGCCTCGCCCACCTCCCCCACACTCACATCCTGCTCTTCTTCACTCTTAAAAGATGGTATACCTCCCTGGCCAGTGCATGAAATTACCGCCTTCCTTTCTTCGTTGACATTTAAAAGTTCCTCAAAATATTCTCGCCATCTACCCAAAACCTCCATCTCCCCATCTACTAACTCCCCTACTCTGTTTTTGACTGATAAATCCATTTGCTACCTAGGCTTTCTTAACTTGTTTAACCCTTTATCGGGCAAGTGGCCATAAAATTTGAAATTCGAACTGAACTCCCTATAGTGGATAGAGTATCTCAATATAAGTTAAATGAGGCCATATAAATGGAATTCTCATGGTTAGTTTTCGAGCAATTGCTAATCTCCGAAAGTTGAAAATTTTTGCTCTTTCCCGACATGGGGAGTATAAATTTGAATGTTGCAAACTTGCAATTGTTAATAAAACACCCAATAACTATTTTTTTAATTTATTATACAAACAGACAATATAAAAAACATAAATTGAATTTGTATCAAACATTTTGTAAGTACATATTAGAAAAATATAAAAATGAAACAAATAGCAACATGGACACATTGCAAAGGGATAAAACTTTTTAAGTCCATATTCCTGAGATTCATGAGCAATTATTCAATATTGCTAATTGATAGTTCATGTTCATATGCCGGCAAAGGACCATTTTGGAGGTCAGCCTGGAACCACTGAGATTGACCTTGAAGAGCAATATCATCATAAATATGTTCCTCATCAGGGTACTCCTCGATCATAATACCTTTCTTTTTCTTCACTAATTTCTGCTTTTTGGCTGGCCTTTCTTCCTCCTCATCACTTGACACCTCTGCATCCGGTGGCAAGTATTCAACACCACATCCAGCAATTCTGATTCATCTACCTCGGTTCTGAGTCACTGCCCTCCAAAATGCAGACATATTTTGACCTGGTGCTGGAGGGCTCCCCATAAAACAATTTCTCGTTGATCTGGAAGGACAATAAAAACCTTCTGTATAGATCCAGACCACTACAGAATTAATATATGCAATAGAAATTTTTTTAGAATATTTTTTTTTATTATTATCACACTGGCCGATCCCACCAAGGCAGGTGGCCCC
>NC_069433.1:36742906-36788383 GCF_026875155.1 Cherax quadricarinatus | reverse complement strand
AGTGTTTACCATATCTGTGTAATTGAAATTTCTCATCGTTGAACTTCATATTATTTTCTGCAGCCCACTGAAAGATTCGGTTGATGTCTGCCTGGAGCCTTGCAGTGTCTGCAATGGAAGACACTGTCATGCAGATTCGGGGTGTCATCTGCAAAGGAAGACACGGTGCTGTGGCTGACATCCTTGTCTATGTCGGATATGAGGATGAGGAACAAGATGGGAGCTAGTACTGTGCCTTGTGGAACAGAGCTTTTCACCGTAGCTGCCTCGGACTTTACTCTGTTGACGACTACTCTCTGTGTTCTGTTAGTGAGGAAATTATAGATCCATCGACCGACTTTTCCTGTTATTCCTTTAGCACGCATTTTGTGCGCTATTACGCCATGGTCACACTTGTCGAAGGCTTTTGCAAAGTCTGTATATATTACATCTGCATTCTTTTTATCTTCTAGTGCATTTAGGACCTTGTCGTAGCGATCCAATAGTTGAGACAGACAGGAGCGACCTGTTCTAAACCCATGTTGCCTGGGTTGTGTAACTGATGGGTTTCTAGATGGGTGGTGATCTTGCTTCTTAGGACCCTTTCAAAAATTTTTATGATATGGGATGTTAGTGCTATCGGTCTGTAGTTCTTTGCTGTTGCTTTACTGCCCCCTTTGTGGAGTGGGGCTATGTCTGTTGTTTTTAGTAACTGTGGGACGACCCCCGTGTCCATGCTCCTTCTCCATAGGATGGAAAAGGCTCGTGATAGGGGCTTCTTGCAGTTCTTGATGAACACGGAGTTCCATGAGTCTGGCCCTGGGGCAGAGTGCATGGGCATGTCATTTATCGCCTGTTCGAAGTCATTTGGCATCAGGATAACATCGGATAGGCTTGTGTTAACCAAATTTTGTGGCTCTCTCATAAAAAATTAATTTTGATCTTCGACTCTCAGTCTGGTTAGCAGCTTGCTAAAAACCGAGTCATATTGGGACTTGAGTAGCTCACTCATTTCCTTGCTGTCATCTGTGTAGGACCCATCTTGTTTAAGTAGGGGCCCAATACTGGACGTTGTTCTCGACTTTGATTCGGCATAGGAGAAGAAATACTTTGGGTTTCTTTCGATTTCATTTATGGCTTTTAGTTCTTCCCGCGATTCCTGACTCCTATAAGATTCCTTTAGCTTGAGTTCGATGCTTGCTATTTCTCTGACCAGTGTCTCCCTACGCATTTCAGATATATTGACCTCTTTTAGCCGCTCTGTTATTCTTTTCCGTCGCCTGTAAAGAGAGCGCCTGTCTCTTTCTATTTTACATCTACTCCTCCTTTTTCTTAGAGGAATAAGCCTTGTGCATACATCGAGTGCCACCAAGTTAATCTGTTCTAGGCATAAGTTGGGGTCCATGTTGCTTAGTATATCTTCCCAGCTTATATCGGTTAGGACTTGGTTTACTTGGTCCCACTTTATGTTTTTGTTATTGAAGTTGAATTTGGTGAATGCTCCCTCGTGACTAGTCTCATTATGTCGGTCTGGGGCTCCACGCATACATGTCTGAACCTCAATTATGTTGTGATCTGAGTATATTGTTTTTGATATGGTGACATTTCTTATCAGATCATCATTGTTAGTTGCTAGTTGCAGTTGCTAGAAAAATGACAGGATGGATAATGAGAACCATTAAAACTAGGTATGCCAAGCCCATTATGACACACTTCAGGTCGCTTGTTCTATCTAGGCTGGAATATTGCTTCACACTAACAGCATCTTTCAAGGTAGGTGAAATTGCTGACCTAGAAAATATGCAGAGAACCTTCATGGCACACAAGTGCGATAAAACACCTAAATTACTGGGAACATTTGAAGTTCCTCGACCTGCACTCCCTGGAACATAGGCAGGAGAGATATATGATTATATACACCTGGAAAATTCTAGAGGGATTAGTACCAAATCTGCACATGAAAATCACTCCCTATGAAAGCAAAAGACTCAGCAGACGATGCAACATCCCCCCAATGAAAAACGGGTGCCACTAGCACGAAAAGAGACAACACAATAAGTGTCTGGGGCCCAAGACTGTTCAACTGCCTCACAGCATACAAAAGGGGGATTACCAAAGGACCCTGGCTGTCTTCAAAAAGGCTTTGGACAGGCACCTAAAGTCAGTACCTGACCAGCCGGGGTGTGATTCGTATGTCAGTTTATGTGCGGCCAACAGTAACAGCCTGGTTGATCACGCCCTGATCCACCATGAGATCTGGTCACAGACCAGGCCACATGGGCACTGACCCCTGAAATCCTCTCCAGGTATATTCCAGGTATACAGGTATTGTACAGGATCACATTAACCCTCTCCACACACTAGCATGTCAATCAACAACAACTATTAGTACAATTTGGTAAGGAAATGTGGCTTATTTTTACTGATGTTAACATAATGGCAGGTGATGGTGGCTGAAGCTGATACTGCCTGCTATATGTTTGTACATGTACAAGGCCTAATCAACCCTCTCCACACACTTGCCTATCAACCAGCAATGTCAACTACAGTGTAAGGTATGAAAACCTATCAATTTTGATGAATTACAAAACTTGAAAAAACATGTTAAATTTTTTTCGAAGCACCGGAACCTAACCCTGTTTTCCCCATACACTCTTCAAACCACATAATAGTGGACAGAAGAGCTAATTACAGTTGCCATGGGCCTGGAACACATCTACAGTGGACCCCCACCATACGATGGCATCACCTTACATTAAATCTACCATACAATATATTTTAACACAAAAATTTTGCCTCACCTCACGCTAAAAAACTCACCTCACACGATTCGTCTGAGCGCGCCTCAGCTGCCCCGTGGGTGCCAGTGTTTACAAGCTAGCCAGTGCGGTCGCATCCACGCATACAATTGGAACATTTCATATTATCACAGCGTTTTTAGTGATTGCACCTGCAAAATAAGTCACCATGTGCCCCAAGAAAGCTTCTAGTGCTAACCATGCAGTAAAAAAGGTGAAAATTACTATGGAAGTGAAGAAAGAGATAATTGCTAACTTAGTACAAAAGTGGAGTGTCTCGGAGCCGGCCAGGTTGTATACCAAACCCCAATCAACCATCGCTACTATTGTGGCCAACAAAATGGCAATCAAGGAAGCTGTTCTTGCAAAAAGTGCAAGTTTGTTTTCAAAACAGAGATCGCAAGTACTCGAAGATGTTGAGAGGCTGTTATTGGTGTGGATAAACGAAAAACAGATAGCAGGACATACCATCTCTCAAACGATCATATGTAAAAAGGGTGGGAAATACGTACTATCGTACCATGGTCAGCTGCTGCTGCACCATGGTCAGCTGTTGCTGCACCACAGTCAGCTGCTGCTGCTGCACCACAGTCAGCTGTTGCTGAACCACAGTCAGCTGCTGCTGCACCACAGTCAGCTGTTGCTGAACCACAGTCAGCTGCTGCTGCACCATGGTCAGCTGCTGCTGCTGCACCACAGTCAGCTGCTGCTGCACCACAGTCAGCTGCTGCACCACGGTCAGCTGCTGCTGCACCATGGTCAGCTGCTGCTGCACCATGGTCAGCTGCTGCTGCACCACTGTCAGCTGCTGCTGCACCACCATCAGCTGTTTCTGACCAACATGACTCGTCCCGAACCTGTCCATCTAGCCTGAGCACCTCAGCTGGACTGCCGTCATTGTTTACAAGCCAGGGTGGCCGCTTGCATGCATACATTCGATTCATTTTGTATTATTCCATTGTTTATAGTGCTTGTAACTGCTAAATAAGCCACCATGGGCCCAAAGAAAGCTTCTAGTGCCAACCCTGTGGTAAAAAGGGCGAGAAATATGTACTATTGTACCACGGTCAGCTGCTGCTGAACCACCGTCAGCTGTTGCTGCACCACAGTCAGCTGCTGCTGCACCACAGTCAGCTGTTGCTGAACCACGGTCAGCTGCTGCTGCACCACAGTCAGCTGCTGCTGCACCGCAGTCAGCTGCTGCTGCTGCACCGCAGTCAGCTGCTGCTGCACCACCATCAGCTGTTTCTGATCAACATGACTCGTCCTGAACCTGTTCATCCAGCCCTGCCGTCATTGTTTACAAGCCAGGGTGGCCGGTTGCAAGCATACATTTGATATATTTTGTATTATTCCATTGTTTATAGTGCTTGTAACTGCTAAATAAGTCACCACAGGCCCAAAGAAAGCTTCTAGTGCCAACCCTGTGGTAAAAAGGGTGAGAAATATGTACTATCGTACCACCATCAGCTGTTGCTGCACCACAGTCGGCTATTGCTGCACCACGGTCAGTTGCTGCTACATCACCATCATCTGTTGCTGCACCACGGTCAGCTGCTGCTGCACCAAAGTCAGCTGTTGCTGCACCACGTTCAGCTGGTCCTAGTGGCATTAAAAGAAGAAGGGAAGTAACCCCGGAAAAGGACGTGCTACCTAAAGCCCTAATGGAAGGGGATTCCCCTTCTAAGCATTAACAACTTCCATACTCTCCCCTCTTTCCATCCCATCATCACGAGATCTTCAATAAAGGTAAGTGTCAGTTTGTGTGTATTAAAATTAATATTTCATGTGGTAAAAATTTTTTTTTTTCATGCTTTGTGGTGTCTTGCACGGATTCATTTGATTTCCATTATTTCTTATGGGGAAAATTAATTCACCTTACGATAATTTCAGCATACGATGAGCTCTCAGGAACGGATTAATATCGTAAGGTGGGGGTCCACTGTATTGCATAAAACCATGGACACCTGTATTCTATACTACAGTATATGTATAATAAATATTGAAAACTTTGCTATAATGTTTAGCCCTTTCA
Organism: Cherax quadricarinatus; assembly: GCF_026875155.1. NCBI lineage: Eukaryota > Metazoa > Arthropoda > Malacostraca > Decapoda > Parastacidae > Cherax > Cherax quadricarinatus. The sequence continues at coordinate 36,783,571 of NC_069433.1, read as the reverse complement.
CCGTCGGTGACGTATATATACAGCTTACAAGCCAGTATCGGTGATGTATTAATACCCCAAAATTCTAGCGGCTTCAAATCTAGCACGAGAAAGCTGGTAGACCTAGATGTGAGAGAATGGGTCTATGTAATCAGTGTGCGCAATATAAAAAAAAAAATCGGGGAGACCATAGTGCATTGTGGGAGTGCTAATTCAGTATGCCTTGTTCATACATGCCTAGCAGTAAGGAATACCTCACTCTCCAGTGAACTGAGACTTTTCCAAGTGACTTATTTCCATGTGAGTGGTAGGCAAGGTAGCGTGGGTGGTGGGGAAGGCAGCATGAGTTTGTGTAAACAACATATCAGCATACATGTATGTGTAGATTACCTAGGATAACCCAAAAAAGTCAGACAGAGTGACTTATTTCCATGCGGGCGGTAGGGGAGGCAGCGTGGGTTTGTGTAAACATGTTTTGTAAACAATATAATGATAACAATATTTGTGCAGTTACTGTGTTGCATACAACAAGTTGATATATATACATTATATATATTGGGCTCACAGGCCACAGAAGTTACTTGAAGAAATAAAATATTAGAAAATAAAATAAAAAATAGAATAAAAGTAGGTAGGTAGGTTGGTAGACAGCAACCACCCAGGGAAGTACTACCGTCCTGCCAGATGACTGTGAAACAAAAACCTGTAACTGTTTTGCATGATGGTAGGATTGCTGGTTTCTTTTTCTGTCTCATAAACACGCTAAGATAACAGGGATATCTTGCTACTCCTACTTACACTTTGGTCACACTTCACAGACACGCACATGCATATATATATATACATACATCTAGGTTTTTCTCCTTTTTCTAAATAGCTCTTGTTCTTTTTTATTTCTTCTATTGTCCATGGGGAAGTGGAAAAGAATCTTTCCTCCGTAAGCCATGCGTGTCGTATGAGGCGACTAAAATGCCGGGAGCAATGGGCTAGTAACCCCTTCTCCTGTATACAATTACTAAAAAAGAGAAGAAGAAAAACTTTATAAAACTGGGTTGCTTAAATGTGCGTGGATGTAGTGCGGATGACAAGAAACAGATGATTGCTGATATTATGAATGAAAAGAAGTTGGATGTCCTGGCCCTAAGCGAAACAAAGCTGAAGGGGTAGGAGAGTTTCAGTGGGGGGAAATAAATGGGATTAAATCTGGAGTATCTGAGAGAGTTTGAGCAAAGGAAGGGGTAGCAGTAATGTTAAATGATCAGTTATGGAAGGAGAAAAGAGAATATGAATGTGTAAATTCAAGAATTATGTGGATTAAAGTAAAGGTTGGATGCGAGAAGTGGGTCATAATAAGCGTGTATGCACCTGGAGAAGAGAGGAATGCAGAGGAGAGAGAGAGATTTTGGGAGATGTTAAGTGAATGTATAGGAGCCTTTGAACCAAGTGAGAGAGTAATTGTGGTAGGGGACTTGAATGCTAAAGTAGGAGAAACTTTTAGAGAGGGTGTGGTAGGTAAGTTTGGGGTGCCAGGTGTAAATGATAATGGGAGCCCTTTGATTGAACTTTGTATAGAAAGGGGTTTAGTTATAGGTAATACATATTTTAAGAAAAAGAGGATAAATAAGTATACACGATATGATGTAGGGCGAAATGACAGTAGTTTGTTGGATTATGTATTGGTAGATAAAAGACTGTTGAGTAGACTTCAGGATGTACATGTTTATAGAGGGCCACAGATATATCAGATCACTTTCTAGTTGTAGCTACACTGAGAGTAAAAGGTAGATGGGACATAAGGAGAATAGAAGCATCAGGGAAGAGAGAGGTGAAGGTTTATAAATTAAAAGAGGAGGCAGTTAGGGTAAGATATAAACAGCTATTGGGATAGATGGGCTAATGAGAGCATAGGCAATGGGGTCGAAGAGTATGGGGTAGGTTTAAAAATGTAGTGTTAGAGTGTTCAGCAGAAGTTTGTGGTTACAGGAAAGTGGGTGCAGGAGGGAAGAGGAGCGATTGGTGGAATGATGATGTAAAGAGAGTAGTAAGGGAGAAAAAGTTAGCATATGAGAAGTTTTTACAAAGTAGAAGTGATGCAAGGAGGGAAGAGTATATGGAGAAAAAGAGAGAAGTTAAGAGAGTGGTGAAGCAATGTAAAAAGAGAGCAAATGAGAGAGTGGGTGAGATGTTATCAACAAATTTTGTTGAAAATAAGAAAAAGTTTTGGAGTGAGATTAACAAGTTAAGAAAGCCTAGAGAACAAATGGATTTGTCAGTTAAAAATAGGAGAGGAGAGTTATTAAATGGAGAGTTAGAGGTATTGGGAAGATGGAAGGAATATTTTGAGGAATTGTTAAATGTTGATGAAGATAGGGAAGCTGTGATTTCGTGTATAGGGCAAGGAGGAATAACATCTTGTAGGAGTGAGGAAGAGCCAGTTGTGAGTGTGGGGGAAGTTCGTGAGACAGTAGGTAAAATGAAAGGGGTAAGGCAGCCGGGATTGATGGGATAAAGATAGAAATGTTAAAAGCAGGTGGGATATAGTTTTGGAGTGGTTGGTGCAATTATTTAATAAATGTATGGAAGAGGGTAAGGTACCTAGGGATTGGCAGAGAGCATGCATAGTTCCTTTGTATAAAGGCAAAGGGGATAAAAGAGAGTGCAAAAATTATAGGGGGATAAGTCTGTTGAGTGTACCTGGTAAAGTGTATGGTAGAGTTATAATTGAAAGAATTAAGAGTAAGACGGAGAATAGGATAGCAGATGAACAAGGAGGCTTTAGGAAAGGTAGGGGGTGTGTGGACCAGGTGTTTACAGTGAAACATATAAGTGAACAGTATTTAGATAAGGCTAAAGAGGTCTTTGTGGCATTTTATGGATTTGGAAAAGGCGTATGACAGGGTGGATAGGGGGGCAATGTGGCAGATGTTGCAAGTGTATGGTGTAGGAGGTAGGTTACTGAAAGCAGTGAAGAGTTTTTACGAGGATAGTGAGGCTCAAGTTAGAGTATGTAGGAAAGAGGGAAATTTTTTCCCAGTAAAAGTAGGCCTTAGACAAGGATGTGTGATGTCACCGTGGTTGTTTAATATATTTATAGATGGGGTTGTAAGAGAAGTAAATGCGAGGGTCTTGGCAAGAGGCGTGGAGTTAAAAGATAAAGAATCACACACAAAGTGGGAGTTGTCACAGCTGCTCTTTGCTGATGACACTGTGCTCTTGGGAGATTCTGAAGAGAAGTTGCAGAGATTGGTGGATGAATTTGGTAGGGTGTGCAAAAGAAGAAAATTAAAGGTGAATACAGGAAAGAGTAAGGTTATGAGGATAACAAAAAGATTAGGTGATGAAAGATTGAATATCAGATTGGAGGGAGAGAGTATGGAGGAGGTGAACGTATTCAGATATTTGGGAGTGGACGTGTCAGCGGATGGGTCTATGAAAGATGAGGTGAATCATAGAATTGATGAGGGAAAAAGAGTGAGTGGTGCACTTAGGAGTCTGTGGAGACAAAGAACTTTGTCCTTGGAGGCAAAGAGGGGAATGTATGAGAGTATAGTTTTACCAACGCTCTTATATGGGTGTGAAGCGTGGGTGTATGAATGTTGCAACGAGGAGAAGGCTGGAGGCAGTGGAGATGTCATGTCTGAGGGCAATGTGTGGTGTGAATATAATGCAGAGAATTCGTAGTTTGGAAGTTAGGAGGAGGTGCGGGATTACCAAAACTGTTGTCCAGAGGGCTGAGGAAGGGTTGTTGAGGTGGTTCGGTCATGTAGAGAGAATGGAGCGAAACAGAATGACTTCAAGAGTGTATCAGTCTGTAGTGGAAGGAAGGCGGGGTAGGGGTCGGCCTAGGAAGGGTTGGAGGGAGGGGGTAAAGGAGGTTTTGTGTGCGAGGGGCTTGGACTTCCAGCAGGCATGCGTGAGCGTGTTTGATAGGAGTGAATGGAGACAAATGGTTTTTAATACTTGACGTGCTGTTGGAGTGTGAGCAAAGTAACATTTATGAAGGGATTCAGGGAAACCGGCAGGCCGGACTTGAGTCCTGGAGATGGGAAGTACAGTGCCTGCACTCTGAAGGAGGGGTGTTAATGTTGCAGTTTAAAAACTGTAGTGTAAAGCACCCTTCTGGCAAGACAGTGATGGAGTGAATGATGGTGAAAGTTTTTCTTTTTCGGGCCACCCTGCCTTGGTGGGAATCGGCCGGTGTGATATCCCACCTTACGATAATTTCAGCATAGGATGAGATCCAGGAACGGATTAATATTTTTTCGCGTAAGTGGGGGGTCCACTGTATTGCATAAAAACTCCTTGGTGACACTGTATTCTTTACTACAGTATCATGTATAATAAATATTGGAAAAAACTTTGCTTTAATTTTGGTTTTCTCAAAGGGGGGGGGGGGCCCCTTTTTCCCCACCGTCGGTGGAGGATATCATTCAAGCTTACAAGTACATGTATCGGTGATGTATTTAATTACCCCAACATTTCTAGCGGCTTCAAATCTGAGCACGAGAATGCGGTAGGACCTACATGGTGAGAGAATCGGGTCTATGTAGTCAGTGGCGGCATATATAAAAAAAAAAACAATCGGGGAGACCAAGTGCATTGTGGGGGAGTGCTAATTCAGTAGGCCTTTTCATACATGCCTTCAGTAAGGAATACCTCACTCTCGTGAACTGAGACTTTTCCAAGATGACTTATTTCCATGTGAGTGGTAGGCAAAGGTAGTGGGGTGGTGGGGAAGCAGACAGACAAGTGGGTGGTGGGGGAAGGCAGCATGGGTGGTGGGGAAGCAGATGAGTTTGTGTAAAAAACATATCAGCATACATGTATGTGTAGAATTACTAGGATAACACATCAAAAAAAGTCAGACAGAGTGACTTATTTCCATGCGGGCGGTAGGGGAGGCAGCGTGGGTTGTGTAAAACATGCTTTTGTAAACAATATAATGATAATATATTGTGCAGTTACTGTGTTGCATACAACAAGTTGTATATATACATTATATATATTGGGCTCAAGGCCACAGAAGTTTACTTGAAGGAAATAAAATATTAGAATATAAAAAAAAAAAATAGAATAAAACGTAAAATATAATATTACCGTACTGAGCCAGGCTAGTAAACGATGTTGCTGTAGCGGCTCACTTTCTGTCAACTTCACGCTTTATATCTTGGTAAGTATTCGATGGCAACAAATTTTTTTTTTTATTTTAAACAATCAGAAAAATATCCTTATAGTATTTGGTAAAAAACCATTTTTTTTTTTTTTTTTTAATATTTATACGACATTGAGAGCAAGTTTGTGTTCAGGGGGCTCGACAGTGAAAGGGTTAAGAGCACAAGTTATTAGACTCTATGTTATTAGGGCCTTTGTTATAGACTTAGGACCGCGGGTTCATTCCCGGACGGGGGTTATGGTTTAATAGAAAATTCAGATATTACAGTGTTGCAAATACAGTGAACCCCCGACTTACGATATTAATTTTCATTCAGAAGTCTGTGTGGGTGCCATTACGAACGAATTTGTTCCCATAAGGAATACCGTATAAATTAGATTTGTCTGTTTCAGACCCCAAATTTTCACATACAAAAAGCACTTACTAAGTTACACTTGCATAAATGTTAGAGGTTTGGAGTGATCGTAAGGTGGGTACTTGTCCACTGTACATAAAATTTCATGTATAGACAATAAAATTTGGAGTGTAATATGACGCATTAAACCCCTTCAGGGTCAAGGCCAAAATCTTAAGTGGTGCTCAGTGTCCAAGAAATTTTGAAAAAAAAAAAAAAAAAAAATTATTTTTATCTTACAGAATTTAAAAGAGTATATTTTTTATGAAGGTAATAGACAAAAAAAATTCTGATCTGTAATTACCGAGATTAAAGCGGTGGGGAAATTGACCAAAAATGACCCGGGCGGACGGCTGGGCTACGCATCAGTGACTTCTCGCCAAGATTTCCATTTTTTTATTTATGTTTTTTATACTTTTTTCTTTTCTTTTTCTAATTTTTTTCTTTTTCTTAGTAACATTTGTGGCCATGTGAGACCAGTATAATGTATATTGGTTTAAGTGTACACTCATTGTATTCAAACACAATACACTGCACTAAATTTGTTTTATTTATATTGCTTACAAAACTTGTCTTACAAGTTTAATTTTTCTTGTAAACAAAATGATGAAATACTTTAGTGTGGATTATTGTGTTGAATACAACGGGTAACATTAGTACCATATGGTACAATGGTTGCATAGGCGTGCAAATGGTAACCATATGGTGCAATGGTACAATATGGTACAATGGCACCATATGATAAATTGGTACCATATGATTACAATGGTAACTTATGTGGTACATATGGTACAATGGCACATGATACAATTGGTACCATATGGTACATTGGTGCCATAGGGTGCCAATGGTACCATAGGGTGCCAATCTTACAATAATGGCAAATGCGCATCATATGAAAACAAATGGTGCCATATGGTACAATATGGCAAAATGGGCCACATGATACCAATGCGTTCTGTATAATACATGGTACATATGGCTAGGAATGCACCATTTATCTTATTTTTTATTTATTTATTTATAATTTGAGCTAAATACAGAGGTACACAAAAAAATACAGATAAGAAGCAGCATGCCAAAGCCTCTTTTACTATGCATAGCATACGGGCTGGCTTAAAATTTTTAAACTTAAGATTTAACTACAATGGTACCATATGATACAATGGATACCATATGGTGCCAATGGTACCTTATGGTACAATAGGTGTAATGGTTTACCATATGATGCAATGGTACCATATGTACATTGTACCTACAGTACAATGATTACCATTGGTTCATTGTACATATGGTACTGTTGTATCAACACAAACTCACTATATTTTCATTTTATTTGTTTACAATAGTTGTTTGCAAACAAAAAATATGCCAAAAATGTATATTAGTAATGTTCTATCTACCTCATATTTACAAACAGTGAAAAACAGGAACTTTACGTGTTCTTGAGGTTGGATGACAAAAGCACTTTGTATCGGAAACTGCTGAGTAAGTAGCTAGCTTTTGTGTCGCCACTCACTCAGTCTTGGGCTGGTGTCTATGCCACCAACAACTATTGACCATATGGTACACGGTATATGTTACAGGGTACCCATTATGGGTACAATGTACTATATGGGTAAGGGTACCATGCAGTACAGCATCCGCCACTACATATGCCCCCCCCTCCCCTCCCCAGCAAGGCTATGCCTATAGTACAGGGTACCATATTGTACAAGGGTACCATGTGGTACAAGGGTACCATGAGGGTACAGCGGTTTCCTTTTGGTACAGAGGTACCATACTGTACAGGAACCATATGGTTACAGATACAGGGATAAACTATGGAAATTAAGTCACCCGGACTTTTTTAGCGTTATCTGGATTTTATACATATGCTCTATGTTTGATATCTATGATAATTGTATTTCTGTACACCTGAATAAATTATCTAGTGGCCATGTGGATATAAGTAAGTTTATTTAGTTTTACACAAAATAAAGTTACATAGATAATCATACGTAGGCACGCATATGTTTGGAGAAACTAGGATAACACCAAAAAAGTCAGACTTATTTCCATATAGGGTCCTGTACCCTGTACCATATGGTACAATGTTACTATTGGGTACAATGTACTATATAGGCACAATGAACTATATGGTACAATGTACTATATGGTCACAATGTTACTATGGTACAATGTACATTATCGGTTACATTGTACCATATGGTACCATTGTACCATATGATACCCATTGAATGGCACATTGTACCATTTGGTAAAATTGTACCATATGGCACAATGGTACCATTTGGTTCAAAACCATAGAATTCGTCCTTCAGCTCCACTTCAATCAGTCTTAGAACTGTAAGTTGCGAAGGAGGAGAGTCAGGAATTCGCCCGGAGAGTGTAGTGGGGAGTGAGAGCTTACCTGCCTGACAGGATATGAACAAAGTTACTTTGCCGGCATTCCCACAATTGCCATGTGGGTGTTCCAGATATTTTCTATGGTGTGCACAATGGACCACCAGGCCCATTCTTCTTAGATGTAGGCCTACCAGCCTTCTCGTGCCTAATTTTGACGGCGGCTAGAAATTTTGGCGTTGATCTGCAGTTTGGACCCCTGAACGTAATGCCGTAGATTCTAACGGGTCGGACCCTGAAATAGCGGTTAAGAAGTTAGGTCAATACATGATTTTTGCCACTGTGAGGACTAGGTTCATTTCAACAAATTCAACATGCCATAGAAAGACATATATTTAATCTCTACCTATTTAATTTTTGTTATCTACTGTATATCAGATTTTGTGCTCTACAACTACCACAGTTTAAGGGTTTTTCCCTTAAACACCCATTTGTACCTTGCATTATCTGCTCCTTCTTCCAACATCTGATCAATTGAGAAGTGAATCAGAGAATGCGGCGACTTTTTTACGCAAGTTGTTGGAGTGGTCGAAACTTACACAAAGTTTCTTGGACGCCTGTTCCACAGCCTTCGTGTCTGTTCAAACTCTAGTGATGGTGTTAAAGTCGGACAATCCTAAAACAAAATACAAATTTTATATCCAATCTGTAATACAAATGTAATACAGGAGGAACCCCACATACACAGCACTTATTCGGTGTTCCACATTGTTGTTAGCTTTCAATGAAAGCCATTGTCTCCACCTTGTGAGAAATATGTTCCTGTGAGTGGACACATAATGAAACAACGGCTCAGTTTTGAAGCCAACAAAGATTTGGAACAAGGAAAAGAAGGTGCTCATATATTTGGGGCCTTGCTACAATAAAAGATTAAAAAACTTATACCATACTTTCAAAGAAAAATCTTAATGCGTCCAGCAGACAAATCAGTATTACTATGCAACACTAAATTTATGATGGTGCTGTATGTATCTAATAACCAAAAACCTATGGATGGATTGCGCTCGGCAGTAACATCAGCTTGTGTTGCAACAGTCTCTTGGCGTGTTCCAGATTTCTTCTGCCAGATCGGCTACATGGCTGTGTGGTTGCCAATGTAGGTCTGAGACTCTCCTCCTCGTTCCCTCATCTTTATTGAGAGAGTTCACCTGGCTATAGAAAAAATGGGATTTAGATCCAGGGAAAATAAATAAAAATTCAATAAAATTCTAATGCAATTCATCATCTCTCACATGAAGAAGCAAAAATTCATTGATACTGATTATAAGATTTAAACATGTAATTGCATGTAATGATAAAAATATAAATGTCACTGTAATATACATATCAAAAAACACTCTCCACAATTATTACCAAATGTTGACTGGGTTATGCGCTGCAATCAAGTAAATGAGGATTTAATTTAGTTGTGTTTCAATCACTAATCTATCCAAAAGGGGAGGTTTGATCAAGCTTAATTTTCTGAATTGGTTGCAGGGTGTTAGTTAAAAAAATTTATTTTTTAAAAATGGCCTAAAAGGTCTGCCTCAAAATCTATTTTTTTTTTTTTTGACTAACTGATTGTTTATTGCATGTAAAGATTAATCCTCATATCCCATCCCCACACCCTGACACCTCACTGTACCCTACACGAAATTAAACAGTAAGGCCCCCACTTATATGGCGGGTTAGGTTCCAGGTGTCGCCCGGAAAGCAGACATCGCCGGGAAGGCTAACGCCATTTTTTACATTTATAAATGAATATAAATTGCACAGACAACCAAACGTTTACACTAAATTATATTAAGTTAGTAATTAGAAAAACTAGGCATTAAAAACACAGAAAGTAAATTACATTCACAAATCTAAATTCCATTACTTATCCTTAAGTATTTTTGATCTTAATGTAGGGAGAGAAGTGAGTCTGTACTTATTTGTAGGAAAGTCAGGTGTGGTAGCCAGTGTAGGTAGCCCTGGTTCCCCTCTCATACTTAATATACGATATTTAAAACATACTCAGAGAGGTAAATAATATACTCATACTGTACACTCATTATTTACCTTAAAATATGTGTCAGTCTTAATATAGGAAGCAGAGGTGAGTATAGTATTTATGTTGTAGAAAGTCAGTGTAGCGTAGCAGTAGGTGTAGCCCAGGTGGGCTACAACCAACCAGCACCCCCACCTACACTGTGGCACAGAGCCATATTATTTAACATCGACATACCTTGTTCACTGAATTTAATCATTTCTAACAACTACCTTTAGATGCCATCATAAACAAAGGTAATGGATAATTCATGCCGAAAATTGTAAAACAAAAGCGGCAATTAAGTGAGGGAGTGGCGGGCCAAACGCAGGATTCATTAAACGTTTTCTCTGATTGGCTGAGGTACACAGAGAAAAGTAATGTTGTCCCTCCACCGGCTACGACACAGCTCCAACAAAGTATTATTATCAAGAGCACATATAAAAGTGTATGCAATAAATGCAGACAAGAAGTTTACACTAATTATTATTAAGTTAGCATTAGAAACAGGCATTAAAAACCACATTTAAAGGTAAGATACACACAGAATATTACTTATTACTTACCTTAAAAGTATTAATATTTTACCCTTTGACTGTCGCCGGCCGTATATATACGTTTAGAAGGTACCATGTTTGACGTATATATACTCATTAATTTCTAGCGGCTTCAAATCAGGCAGGGAGAAAGCTGTAGGCCCACTGTATAGAATGGTGGTTGTGTGGTCAGTGTGCACCATATAAAAAAAATCCTGGAGCACGCCAGTGCTTAATGAGAAAAAAAAACTCCGGCCATATTTTTTTAATTAAAAATGCCGGGGGGGGGGAAAACCTTTGTGGTATATTTTCGTTATAGTATTGTGGTTGTATTTCGTTTTTCTTGGTCTCATTTGATAGAATGGAAACTATATTATAGAAATAGAGGTGATTTTGATTAATTTTTACTATAAAAAGTACTGGAAAGGAGCACACAAAGTACGGGGAAATGTTTGTTTTTGCCGATTGTTTCAAAAGTAAACAATGATATCATTGTCCATAAATGTCAAAAAGTAGCCATTCTAATATTGCAGAAGTCCTGAACGGGGTTGATGTATTTTTACAATTATTACAGTATTGCAGTAGTCTGCATAACAGTAAATTTCTATTTTTTGTTTGAATAAAATTTCAAAATAAAATGCAAGAGTAATATCTACAGGGGCCTGGAGACATGTCTGACATATGAACTGAAGAAAATTGTATTTTAGAGCCAGGAATGTCTGCCATTGTTATTATGGTCCTTATTTTGAAATTGTCATTATTTTTTAATTTTTCATGAAAATTGCCAAATTGCAAATTTCTGACCATGTTATGGGTAGTTGAAATCAGTAAATGGGCAGTTCTTGTACTTCAATCGATGGAAAAAATGGAAGTTCTCGAAGAAATAGCTATGAGTTTGGTTGATGGAATAATGGAATTAGCGACAATAGGGCTCAAAAGTGGGCCGAAAATCCCCTGATTTGTAAATATCGCCGAGGTCGCTAACTTCGGCTGGGAGCGTAATTCCGTCAGTTTTTCCAATCAAATTTCGTTTTTTTGGTGTCTTTACAATCGGGAAAGATTCTCTATCTTTTCATAAGGAAAATTTTTTTTTTTTTTTTTTTTGAATTTTGCATAACACCAGGAGAACTCAGGATGTGGGTTGCAACAGTCAAAGGGTTAATATTAGTGTAGAGAGCGTCGAGTGGCAGGAGTGTTTATTGAATAAATCAGAATGGCACACCATCATCCTCTAACTTGGCACTTAAAAGCAAGAGGCTTACATCCGCCCCTTTTTAACACAGCTAAGCTTAGACGCCATTGTCAAGAGAGCCAACTAGTTAACGAAGAGGTAAACGAGAGGAGAGAATGAGATACAGAGCTCAGACATTGTAAGAACACAAATGAACAGGTTCAGTGGGTGATCACTTGTCATCAGGCGAAATAAATGCGTATTAATAATGTGTTCTACTCTTAGTTCATTACATTACGTTTTTGTAAGAGTTTGTAAGACTTTGACCTGGAGTTTAACATGGAGAGGTTCTGGGTCAACGCACCTCGCAGCCCAGGTCGTGACCAGGCCTCTTAGGGTCAGTTGCCCAGGATCGACCCACACCAGTTCGACTATACAACCAGATACCCATTTTACTGGATGGGCGAAATTGGGAACATTGACAACAGGTGGAAAAGAAACAGTCCAATGTTTCTACTCTGGCTGGAATCGAAACCCAGGCCCTCACCGTGTGAAGCCTGAGAGCGTTTAAACCACAGGCCACCAGTGTATTTTTTTATTATAATTAATTTCATCACAATAAAATACTCTTACCTTGTGTACAAGTTGTACAAGTTAGTCAGAATAAACAAACCAGCAACACAACATTTTTTAGAGTGAATGAAGATAATAATATAATTTAATAATAATAATTATTATTACGTTTATTATTAATAATAATTCTATAATAATAATTTATTATAATAAAAAGCACTAATCCCACAAGGGTTGTGACTTTTGCTTTACATACGAGTAAAGGCATATGAAAAGAATATTTTTCTACAGTTATCCCCCAGTGTTGACATAGAGAAAACGTAATTCTTCCGACACTACGTACACAGTTGCTTTGTAAACAAAATCTTACTATTTTACATTCAATTTTTCATTCTGTGGAGTGTAGGATTATGTCTTATTGCTATGTAAACAGGTTTCATATATAATTTTGAGGAAAAATATCATTGATGGATTAATTGAAAATGCTAAATTGATGTAAAATAAGGACATTTAGTGTGCCCAAGAGTGATTATTGATTATATGTATTGGCGGTCAGAGAGAAAGTGTCTTAGCCGATTTTAAATGTGTACATGCACACCGCACAGTGTGTAAGTATTATTTTAGGTACAGGTACACATAAGGTATAATTATCAGAGATACAATATATAATATGCAGTAACTTTAAAACAATTGATCTCATTAAGTTTTGGAAAGTTTCCTGAATAAATAGATGTGGTCGCGGAAATGTAAACAAAACCAGGTGGGGGGCGCAATATTTTGAAAGATCGCTTGCCCGTTTGTATAGCAAATTTTGATCATAATTTGTCCATCGCCGTATTAGCAGAACACCGTAAGGTGAAAACCCCATAAAGTGGGGCTATTCTGTAGCTGCATGTATCTTATAAACTTTGTCTCTTGGGGTAGTTACACTAACCCAAGAGTTATGACTTATAAGTCATATCTCTATATCCAAAGAGCTCTAGCTCTAGAAGTTGGATATGAACACCTGGTGAGGTCCAGTAGCTTTATACTTTAATATTTATAATAATAATCATAATAATAATAATAATAATGATGATAATAACTATAATAAATAATTAACTTTAATTCTACTTGTACAAAGTATATAGGCCTAGCTGACATCAAATGTCATACAGTGGACCCAGGTTATCAGCTGTAATCCATTCCAGAAAGTAGGCCGATAACCGAATTAATATTTTCCCATAAGAATTAATGAATTACGATTAATTCCATTCCAAACAAAAATATTCACAAGAAAATATATATTTTTTTTAAAAATTATGTAAGTAAACTCCCTTCAGACTTACGACCTGCTCGATACTACGGACCAACTCGACTTACAATCCGTAGCTTTTTAAGCTCCATCTTTTGGGAATTATACAAACTTTGTGCTTGTACACAATGTTTATCCTAAACATTTAAGTATAAAAATAACAGTACTAACCAGTCATAAAAAGTAAACTAAAAAAATTGAAACTACAAGAATAAAACAATAAAATAAAGTCATTACAAAAATTGTGTTGTTGATATTCAGTAGCTAAAGTTTTGACTTATATTCCCATTTCAACTTACGACCGGTTGGTTGGAAACCAAGCTCGTAGTAAGTGGATGTACCTGTATTACATACCTTTATTGAAGACTAATGCTGGCTCTGGAAGATATGGGATGGAGGAAAGAGAGAGGAGTTAGTGTTTGGAAGGGGAATATCCCCCCTCCATAAAGGGACTTTAGGTAGCAAAGCCCTCTCTGGGGTTACTTCCCGTCTCTGTCTTTTTTTGCACTAGGACCGCTTGAGAGTCACTCGACCCCTGTATCAATACATTATAAAAACTGTCCAGATGTGCTCTGATTTCTGGCATCTCTTTTATGATCTTCCCTGAAGTGGGACAGGGTTTGTCACTAAAATGTTCGCACGATATGGCTTGTTTCAGCTTTGTCAGGGTGGTGTTTCTCTACAAAATGCTTGCACCCTAGTCCACATTGCACACATTCTCTTTAATTCAGAAGTGGCTCCTACTTCACTACCTCTTCCTCTCCTCCTGAAAGCAAGCTCCTCAGCTGCATTCTGGTTGCTTCGAGTTGAAGCTCTTTGCAGCTCTTCAGTGGTTTCCGTCTTCCTACTGTGGTCTCCACCAACTCTTCCACATCCTTGCACTAACTCCAACCCAGGGACTTCCCAGTGCCACATAGAGGTCCACAGGGCCGGCAGGGCTTGGGTCAGCCTCAACCCTTCTATATCCCTCTCTTGGGCACAATCTCGGCCACAGTTTTCTCCAAAGGCAGAGTTCAAGTCCTGGAAGTCACTCCCTCCCAAACATTACCTATAAGGCTGATGCAATGGAGGATGTGAAAGTTATTCCTCAGAATTGTCTTGGGGTAAATGAGTGTCGAGGTAACTTCAAGGGACTTTTGAAAAACACTGCTTTTTGTGTAGTTTTTTGAAGTTAGAATGACCTGCTTGTCCATGGGCTGGAGGAGAGAGGAGTGGTGTTAGGCGGGCAAAGAACTTCACTTCTATTAAAACTGAAGTCCTAAACACTGGTCTTCCAAATCTGGAGGATGTACAGGAGCATTGTCCAGTACAAGGAGACCACTTGAGTCGGAAATTTCTTTTCCAGGTGGTATTTTTTCACACTTGGCCTATCACATCATTACACTCTTTGAAAATTATGCCTTTGATTAGCTTTCCACATCACACACAATCTATTCTTTCATGACATTGTTTTTCTTGAACATCTGGGATTTTCTGAGTGATTACACGATAAAGGCTTCATTCTGAAATCCACCACTAGCAATACAACACAACAAAAGAGTAAGCCTGTCTTTCATGGCTTGTGTCATGGCAGTGCCTTTTCCTCCTGGGTAATGTAGGTTCCTGTTTGGCATTTTCTTCCAAAACAGGGACTGTTTCATCACATCTGAACTCTTGTTGGGGTTACGAATCCTTCAGCCTTTACACAGTCCTGGAATTCGTGAACTTTTTTATTTCCTTTTTTTTTTTTTTTTTTTTTTTTTTTTTCTTTTTTTTTTTTTTTTCTTTACTTTTCATGCTGCACATTTGTCAGAAACTTGCAGCATCACCTATGACCTTACAACACTGTGTATGCCACTTTGCTCTTAAATCAATCAGCCATCTTTGATGGCCCTAGATTCACAAAAACTGCAGCACTTGTTCCAGGCATTATCTTTGCAAAGATCTCATTGCAACTGCTTTGCCTTCTCACAAATAGTTTGACTCACAACACTGTCTCCCATCTAATTCTTTTTCCTTAATCACAAATAATAATAACTTTTCCATCTCTTCATTATTGGTGGCACTTTGATTTACTTAGAAAAGTTTTACCTCCCTTTGGCAACATTAGCATCTTTGTATTTGTTCTTCTCTTTGCAGATGGATGTAATTGTTGATTTATTCTTGCTGTACATCCTGGCAAGTTCCCCCACCTTATACCACTCTCAAACTTGTCATCAATTCACGCTTAAAATCCATGGGGTTTCTCACTTTCTTTCCACAGGAACTTTACTAGGAACTGTTATTTGGTGCCATCTTTACTTATTTCACAGTTCGCACTGCATGAAAAACCACTAAAAACAATGGTAACAAGCGATGAATGTTTGGATGTATGAGCAGAAGCTTCCTCCAGCCACCGTGAGACAAAGCCAAACTGAAGCGCAGCTGCACCAGCCGGCGGACACATGGACGCGTCCAAAACAGCGATAATGGGTGGAGCGAAAAAACCCCGCCAATAACTGAGTTGGCTGATAAACCAGACCGGCGATAACTGGGGGTCCATGCACTACTATATAGGATAAAAGCCACTTGTTATTGCAGAGCATTTCAGCAAATTAGGTCAGTTTTGTTCTCAGAGATGAAACCCACACCAGTCAAACTAACCCTTTCAGGGTCCGCTGCCGTAGATCTACGGCTTACGTTCAGGGTCAAAACCGTAGGTCTACACCATGAGCTCAGCTCCACTCTGATAAGCTGTGAGCAGACTCTAAATTGGGCCTAGATATGAGAGATATACATCTTGTGGTAGGTGTGCACCAATAAATGAAATCCTTCAAGACACCTGAATAATGAGAGAAAAAAAATGAGGACCGTATAATTTTCGATTAAAACGGTGAATTTGCAGGTGTTTTCGTATGTTTTTTATAGTTGTATTTGCAATTTCTTAGTCTCATTTGATAGAATGGAATATATTTTCATATAGAAATAGAGATGATTTTGATTGGGTTTTTAGTACTGGAAATGGCTTGAAACTGAGCTCAAAGTAGCAGAAATGTTCAATTTTTGACGATGTTCAAGATTAAAACAAATGGACGTCACAAGTCTAATAAATGACAGCTGGTGGGTTTCTATATACATTCACAAATGTGGTGACATCTATTTATACACTTTATTACAGTTATTGCATAACAGTAAATCTTTATTTTTTGGTTTTGAATAAACTTCTGAATTGTGAATAAATAATCAAAATGGAATTTCATTTGTAAAGCCTGAAAAATGTAACTAATGAACAGAGGAAATGTTAGGTTTAGTGCCAGGACATGTCTACATTGTTTTATTCTGGACTCTATTTTGAAGTGGAATATTTTGAACCTTTGCACTAAATGGTCCAAATTTACCATTTTCCGGTCATTTTGTTGTTGAAACAGTTGACTTGTGCTCAGTCCGATAGGAATAGCAGTATACTATAAATAGCTAAGAATTTGGTTTGAGTGTAATTGGCCTAAAAATGGGAGGTCAAAGTCGGTAAAATCGACGCTGCTGTAATACAGTGGACCCCGCATATCGAACGCCTTGCATAGCGAACAATCCGCATAGCGAAACGCTTTTGTTCGCTAAAATTTTTGCCCGCATTAGTGGACAAAAACACGCTCAGCGACTTTCGTCCGAGACGGTCCAATGTGCCGCCCCAGCCAGCCTCACATGCTGCCGCCCATTCCCTTTGTTTTCCAGCAGCCTCCGCGGTAACACTTCAAGCATACACTCGGAAATATTTCGTATTATTACAGTGGTTTTCGGTGACTGTTTGTGGGAAAAATAAGTGACCATGGGCCACCAAGAAAGCTTCTATGCCAACCCTTACACCTCAAAGGTAAGAATACCCATTGAAATGAAGAAAAGAGATCATTGATAAGGATGAAAGTGGGAGTACGTAATCCACGACCTGGTCAGGTTGTTACAAGAAACCAAAAAAATCAACCATCGCTTCTATTGTGGGGCAAGGAAACGGCAATCAAAGGAAGCTGTTGTTGCCAAAGGTTTAACTGTTTTTTTGAAAAAAAGATCGAAAAGTGATGGAAGATGTTGAGAGACTTTATTGGTGGGGGATAAATGAAAAACAGTAGCAGGAGATAGGTTCTCAAGCGATCATAGGGAAAAAGGGCTAGGAAGTTGATGGGGTTTTTAAATTTAACCCCTTTCAGGTCCGCCCCGTAGTTCGGCTTTACGTTCAGGGTCCAAACCGTAGATTACGCCGAGCTCAGCTCACTCTGATAAACTTGATGGTACTTTTGGGCCCTAGTAGAGAGAATCATCTAGTGGTATGTGTGCCCCAAAAAAACAGATCCTGAGACACTGTGTTAATGAGAGGGAAAAAAAAACTTAAACATGTTTTTTCGATTAAAAAGAAACTTTGCAGTTTTTTTTTCGTATGTTTTTTATAGTTGTATTTGTATTTTTTGGGGTCTTTTGATAGAATGGAGACTATTAAGAAATAGAGATGATTTTGATTGGTTTTAGCTTTGGAAAGGTTTGAAAATAGAAAAGTAGCGGAAATTTTAAAATTTTTTGCCGTATTCAAGAGTAAACAAACGACCTCACACGTCAAAACGTCGCTGGTGGGTTAATTACATTCAAAATATGGGTGATGATATTTATACAATTATTACGTATTTCATAAAAGTAATCTTTATTTTTTTGGTTGTGAATAAAAAATTTATTATGTGAAAAAAAATCAAATGGAATTTATTTGTAAAGCTCAAACTAATAATGAACAGAGGAAAAAGTTAGTTTAGTGCCAGGAATGCCTACTTGTTTATCTGGACCCTATTTTGAAAATTTGGGAAAATTTTGAACTTTTTGTTAAATTTGGGCCAAAATTTCAATTTCCCATCACTTTATTTTGTAGTTGAAACAGTTGATTGGCGATTTCTTGGTCAAACGATAGAATAGAAGTAATATAGTGAAATAGTAAGAATTTATTGATTGGAATAATGTATTGGCCCAAAATGGAGTAAAAGTCGGCAAAATCGCCGTTCGTAAATGTGCTGACACTTCAAAATTCGCGAGGATAATTTCGTAAATTTTCCCCCAAATTTCGTACTTTTGTTTTTTACCTTCACAAAAAGATTCTCTACGTTTCAAAAGAAAAAAAAAAATTTTTTTTTTTGAAAATTCTTGGACACTGGTGCGTGACTCCTTTTTGGGGCTTGGACCTGAAGGGTTAAAAAAAATGCCTGCAACTAGTGATGATGTGAGTGAATTTAAGGCCAGAAAAGGTTGGTTTGAGGATTTAAGAAGGTAGGGGCCCACCCATAGTGTGTTTCGGCATGGTGAGGTGCCAGTTCGGACCACAAAGCGGCTGAAAAATATGTGCATGAATTCAAGGAGTACTAGAAATGAAGGGACTGGAACCTGAACAAGTTTTTTAATTGTGATGAAAACAGGCCTGTTCTGGAAGAAATGCCAAGCAGGACCTACATTATAGAGGAAAAGGCACTCCCAGGGGACATAAGCCTAGGGAAAGACAGGCTTTACTTTGTTGATGTGTGCCAATGCTAGTGGTGATTGCAAGTTAAGCCTTTATTAGTGTATCACTCTGAAAACTCCAGAGCGTTCAGGCAAAAAAATGTCCTCAAGGATAATTTGTGTGTGCTTGGGGGCAAACAGTAAGGCATGGGTCACTGGGAATTTTTTATAACTGGTTACACATGATTTCCCCCAATGTGAAAGTTTCCCTAACTGAAAAGAAATTAGCCTTAATCTCCTGGTGTTGACAATCCCCCTGGTCACCCCTACAGACGTGGAAAGGCGCTTTTGGGGACATGAGCTTCATTAAGGTAAAGTTTTTCCCCTCCTAATACCCACTCCTCTCCTGCGCCCATGGACGCAGGTAATTTTCCCAAACTCAAGAAACTGTACACAAAAGCTCTGTTTCAAAGTGCTTTGAGTGCCCACGACACCGATTGACTCAAAAAGAGTTTTGGAAGGATCATTTAATACCTCAATTGTGAAAAAATTTATAGGAAAGGTTGGGAGGGAGTGAAAAGAGAACCTTGAACTCGCTTGGAAAAAAAACTGTGGCCAGAATGGTGAAAAAGGATTTTGAAGGGGTTTTGAGGCAAACCCTGAGAGGATTTGTATCCCAGTTGGGGAATAAATTGGGGAAATTTGGGGAAGTCCTTTGGGTTGGGGTTAGTGGGGAGGTGTGGAGGAGTTGGGGGAGGGGGCAATAAAGACAAACCCACTGATGAGCTGATAGTCAATTTCAAGGCAAGAGGCCAGACCGGGGGGAAAAATGGTTCAAAGGAGGGGGAGAGAAATTGAAGGAATTGCCTACTTAAAAGATTAAGGAAAGTGTGAAAAATGGCTTGAAGTGCAAATTTTTTTTTGATGAAAATCCCCCTCACACGCTTTTGCAAAGCCGTGTGGTGACTGTTACAATGACATTTTGTAAAACCATTTTTTAGACAAAATAAAAAGGGAAACGAGAGAAAGGGCCCCTAGGACGATATGTTGGCAAAAGAAGTCCAGTGACTCTGAAGCTGGCCCTAGTGGCATTAAAAGAAAAGGGAAGTAACCCCAGAAAAGGACTGTACCCCAAGTCCTAATGGAAGGGATTCCCCTTCTAAACATAACACTCTCTCTCCCCCCTCCCATCCATCTCATACCAGATCTTCAAATTTAAAAGTAAGGTCATGTAATTTTGCATGCCTTTTTCAGTTTGTGTGTACTAAAAATTTCATTTTTTTTTTGGTAAAAAAAAAATTTTTTTCATAATTTTGGGGGTCTTGCACGGATTAATTTTATTTCCCTTATTTCTTTGGGGAAAATTTTAAATTTGCATCGAAAATTTCGATAACAGCCAGCCCCCTTGCCGGATTAAATTCGCTATGCGGGGGTCCACGTATTAGACAGTGATGTCATTTGTTTACTTTTGAGCTTCGCTAAGAATAGAAATTTTCGCTACTGTGAGCGCAAATTTTAAGGTACTTTTCGCATGAAAGCAAACAAAAAAAATGTTATTTGTAAATATCTTTCTTTTTTTTCAAATTTAGACCGAAAAAAAAGATTATAACCATAAAACCATACAAAAATATACCGCTAACGGGGCCCCTAATGGCTGAGAAATAACTCCCCTATTTATGGTCTGTTTCTTTCATTTTTGGTGTAGTGAGAAGTATTTTTCCATCTAAAATTGCCCAAGTTTGAATAAGTTAACCAAAAAAAATGAAAAAAATAATATAATAATAATTAAAAATAAATGAGAGAGTAATTGGGGTAGGGGACCTGAATGAAAAAAGTAGGAAAAAACTTTTAGAGGGGTGTGGTGGGTAAGTTTGGGGTTCCCAGGTGTAAATGTAATGGGGCCCTTTGTTTAAAATTTGTATAAAGGGGTTTAGTTATGGGTTTTTTTCTATTTTAAGAAAAGAGGAAAAATAAGTTAAAAGATATGATTTGGGGCAAAAATACGTAGTTTGTTGGATTATGTTTTGGTGTAAAGATGTTGAGTAGACTTCAGGATGTCATTTTTATAGAGGGGCCACAGAAAATCAGATACTTTCTAGTTTAGCTAACTGAGAGTAAAAGGGAGATGGGGTAAAAAGGGAAAAAGAAACATCAGGGAAGGAGAGGTTTTAAATTTATAAAAAAGGGAGGCAGTTAGTGTAGATATAACAGTATTGGAGGGGTAGATGGGCTAATGAGAGCATAGGCAATGGGTCAAAGAGGTATGGGTAGGTTTAAAAAATGTGTGTTAGAGTGTTTAGCAGAAGTTTTTGGGGTTTCAGGAAAGGGGTGTGGGAGGGGAAAAGGGTTTTGGTGGAATGATGATGTAAAAAAGAGTGTAAGGGGAAAAAGTTAGCAATTTTAGAATTTTTAAAAGTAGAAGTGATGCAAGGAGGGAAGAGTATATGGAGAAAAAGAGAGAGGTTTAAAAGAGTGGTGAAGCAAAGTTAAAATTAGCAAATGAGAGGGTGGGTGAGATGTTATTCAAATTTTGTTGAAAATAAGAAAAAGTTTTGGAGTGAGTTTAAAAGTTAAAAAAGCTAGAGAACAAATGGTTTGTCGTTAAAAATAGGAGAGGTGGTTATTAAAGGGAGAGTTAGAGGTTTTGGGGAAAAGGGGGGGGAATATTTTGGGAATTGTTAAATGTTGTGAAGTGGGGGAAGCTGTGATTTCGTGTTTGGGAAAGGAGGAATAACATCTTGTAGGGTGAGGAAGACCCGTTGTGGGGGGGGGGAAGTTCGTGAGGCGATAAAAAAAAGGGGGGGTAAGGCAGGGGGGGATTGATGGGATAAAGATGAAATTTTTTAAAAGCAGGTGGGGATGTTTTTGGGGCGGTTGGTGCTATTATTTAAAAAATGTATGGAAGAGGGTAAGGTACCTAGGGTAGGAAAAGAGAGCATGATGTTCCTTTGTATAAAGGCAAAGGGGACAAAAGAGAGTGAAAAAATTATAGGGGGAAGTCTGTTGAGTATACCCGGTAAAGTGTTGGTAGAGGGTTTTTATTGAAAGAATTAAGAGTAAGACGGAGAAAAGGATAGAGATGAACAAAGGGGGCTTTTGGGAAAGGTAGGGGGTGTGTGGACCGGTGTTTACAGTGAAAACATAAAAATGAACAGTATTTAGTAAGGCTAAAGAGGTCTTTGTGGCAATTTATGGTTTGGAAAAGGCGTTTTTGACGGGTGGATAGGGGGGGGAATGTGGCAGATGTTGCAGGTGTATAGGTAGGGGGGTAGGTTACTGAAAGCAGTGAAGAGTTTTTCGAGGATTTGTGAGGCCAGTTAGAGTATGTAGGAAAAAGGGAAATTATTTCCCAGTAAAAGTAGGCCTTAGACAAAGATGTGTGGTCCCGTGGTTTTTTAATTATTTTAGATGGGGTGTAAGAGAAGTAAATGTGAGGGTCTTGGCAAGGGCGTGGAGTTAAAAAAATAAAAAATCCCAAAATAAAATTGGGGGTTGTCACAGTTGCTCTTTGGTGATGACACTGTGCTCTTGGGGATTTGAAGAGAAAATTGCGAGTTGGTGGATGAATTTTGGGGGGTGTGCAAAAGAAAAAAATTAAAAAGGTGAATACAGGAAAGGTAAGGTTATGAGGATAACAAAAAGATTAGGTGATAAAAGATTGGAACAGGGGAGGGGAGAGTAGGAGGAGGTGAATGTATTCAGATTTTTGTGAGTGGACGGTCAGCGGATGGGTCTATGAAAGATGAGGTGAATCATAAAATTTTGATGGGGGGGAAAAGGGGTGAGTGGTGCACTTAGGTCGTGGAGACAAAGAACTTTGTCCTTGGGGGCAAGAGGGGTATGTATGAGGTTATTTTACCAACGCTTTTTGGGGTGTGAAGCAGAGGTGAATGTTGCACGAGGGAAGGTGGAGGCGTGGGGATGTCATGTCTGAGGGAAATTGTGGGTGAATAAAATGCAGAGTTCGTAGTTTGGAAGTTAGGGGGGTGCGGGTTTTCCCAAAATTTGTCAGAGGGCTGGGGAAGGGTTGTTGAGGTGGTTCAGACATGTAGAGAGAAGGAGCAAAAACAGAATGACTTCAAGAGTGTATCGTTGTAGTGGAAGGGGGCGGGGTAGGGGTCGGCCTAGGAAAGGTTGGAGGGAGGGGGTAAAGGGGGTTTTTGTTGCGGGGGGTTTGGGACTTCCAGCAGGCATGCGTAAGGTGTTTGATAGGAGTGAATGGAACAATTGGTTTTTAATACTTGAGTGTGTTGGAGTGTGAGCAAGTAAATTTATAAAGGGGGGTTCAGGGAAACCGGGGGGCCGGGACTTGAGCCCCGGAGATGGGAAGTACAGTGCCTGCATCTGAAGGAGGGGTGTTTAATGTTGCAGTTTAAAAACTGTAGTGAAAAGCCCCCTTCTGGAAAGACAGTGATGGAGTGTTTGAGGTAAAAGTTTTTCTTTTTTGGGCCCCCCGCCTTGGGGGGAAAACGGCCAGTGTGATAATAATAAAAAAATAAAATAATTAATAATAAATCTTTATTTACTACACTTTGTAGGTATAGTTGGGGGGACAGCAACCCCCCGGGGAAGTATAGTCCTCCCGATGATGTGAAAACAAAAACCTGTAATGTTTTGCTGTGGTGGGTTTGTTGGTTTCTTTTTCTGTTCAAAAAACACGTAGATAACAGGGATATTTGCTACCCCTACTTACATTTGTAAACCTTCACGACACGCCTGCTATATTTATCTACATCTAGGTTTTTCCCTTTTTCTAAATAGCTCTTGTTCTTTTTTATTTCTTCTTTTTCCCCATGGGGAAGTGGAAAAGAATTTTTCCCTCCGTAAGCCATGCGTGTGTATGGGCGACTAAAATCCCCGGGAGAAAAGGGCTAGTAACCCCTTCCCCTGTTTTACATTTACAAAAAAGAGAAGAAAAAAACTTTAAAAATGGGAGTTTAAACCTTTGATGTTTCAGGGCCCTTCTGAACTGGCATTCTTGTCCCCAAAATATTCGAAAAAAAAAAAATTTTTTTTTTCTTATGAAAATGTTAGGAATATTTTTCTAGTGTTTTAACCCAAAAAAAAAATTTTTTGCCATCATTCTTACGAGATATAGAGCCGCAAGTTTGCAAAAAATTTGACATGCGTAGGGCAAAAGTGGCGACTGCCCCCCACCCGGTATTCTTTATTTACTCTAATTCAAAGGTTTCTTGCATTTTTCAATATTTTTTTTTCCAGGTAACTTATGTGGCCTGTGAGCCCAAGTAAGGTGCATTTTAAAGTATAACTCATTTTTAAAAACCAAAATAACAAAAACAAATTTTACCCTTTTTTTGTTTGGTATACACTTTGTTTACAAAAACAAAAAATACAAAACAATGTTTATTACTATGTTCCATATTATAATACATATGTACATCATAAACCGTTCCTAGAACTGCTGCGCTTGTGGAACCTTTAAAAACATGGGTAATGCAGGGGGGCACTTGCTCCTCACACATAAAACGGTGTCTCTGCGTGTTTGTGGGCTTTTTGTGGTATGATACATACAACACCTCTTTGAGCTTTTTTCTGGAGTGTAGGAGCGTTGTATGGGGTAGTGATACCGGGGCCTCATACGAGATGAGTCTGGGGCGTGTTATTTGCAGGAGTTGCCCCCTTTGTACTTTGCATTATTTGTCTGATTATGACAGGCAAAATTCCCATATTTTGGTGTTTTGTTGGTTTCAACTTGTATATGTTATAAGCATTAGCTAGAGATATCAAAAAGGGGAAAAAAAAAGTTTGATATACCACTTTAATCTTCGTACACAGTCTGCAAACCCAATCTGCATGTACTTTGTCACTAAGCGTATTGGGGTTGTAGTCCAGCAGCTGCAGGCTTTAGAATGGGTTCTTTGGTTCCTGTTGCCCCTGCCACTGGGTCCCATTTCGTTTGGTTTAAACTGATGTCAAAAATGTGAATCACGTTTGTCTGCCACCGAAAAGCCTGGTCATTGGGGAGCAAAAGGGTTGACCTCACTTGCGGTGCCCGCGTCGAAACCTTTGGGATATGTTTGCGATTTCCCCGCACTGTGCCACAAGTCTGTCAAATTCACTCGCAAGAAATCCTGATAAGGGGGGTTGTGTACCAGTTATAGTAAAAAACTATGCCCCTTTCCCAAATATGGTTCCATATTTTTCGAACTTTACCAGAGATTCCAATAACTTCATGGGGTTTTCTAAAGTATTACTGCCAGTGTATACAATAATATCTAAAACAAACCACTTCTGCAAACAACAGTACAAATACTTTTATACCCAAAACTTTCCTCTTGCTTGGGATATATTTTTGAAGAGAGTCTTCCTTTTAATAAAATCAAGGATCATCGTAAAAGCTTCCCGAAGGGGTAAAAATACATGCAGCCTTTTGTTTCAGGGCATAAACACTTTCTTATCTTATATAACCTGTCGCTTCGTCAGGCCTGGTTTTGTTGAAAAGTGTAACATACGCAACGTATCAGGAAAAGTTGACACCTTAATGTCACTAAAAAATGGAGTTGAAATCAGGCGTCTGTTGTCCCGTATGTGGTGACGTGTGCTTATACACATGTGGCTAAGCATTATTGTGGCAAAAAAAGGTACTCTCTGCCACGTTTTTCCTTCCCCTGTGTAGCGGATTTTGGTGAGAGAATTTTATTTGCCATGGGTAAAACACAGTATGTTTTGTTTCCCCGAAAGATGTCCTCAGGGGTTCACGAAAAATAACTCAAAGCAGTCCAGTTCCCCTGGGATTGTTCCCGTGGGCAAGATGGTTTTATTTCCCCTTTGTGTTTCATAAATCATGGGGACTGGGAAAAAACTCGCACCCCTCTGCCAACCAGATGCGGTCTGTGGTGGGGTTGGTATTGTTTCCCTGGTTTGGCTGTGAGGTTGTGGTGGTGCAGGTTGTGGCGGTGGGGGGAGGGTGAGGCTGGTTGTTTGTGAGTCAGCCGCGGGGGTAGTAGCGTGGCCCCGGTGATGGTGCCAATGGGCCCTGCCCCCCTCCAAAACACCACCACTCCTCCCCCCTCCTGTCACATTATACCATGTTACAATTCGTCATCTTCACTATCAGGTCGTGGTGTTGAGCCACGGGTGTGCTCCCGGTTTTTCCTTCCCCCTTTGGAACAACATATGAAACCTACCAGACCCATGCTACGTTTTACATTGGCGCGTCACTGGGGGTATTCACTTCACGTCACTGAACTGTTTCAATGACCTTGAAATCACTATCACTACACTATCCTGCTATCTTTGGGTGTTGTACACGCCAATAGTTTCTCTTTCGGCCCGGTACAGGCGACGGAACGTGAAAAAGTGGCCCCCAGACCAGGGTCGAAAAGGGTTTTGGGTCATCTGGGTTTTCGTCATATTTCGTTATCCCGGCACTTTTTTCGGTAAAAACTCACTTGAAAAAATTTGAATTCAAGTCACTGACACTTTCATCGCGTTGAAACTATCATTGGGAACAAAAAAACCTCCAATCGCCGAGGAGTGAGGAATTCTTACCCAGAGGCTGGTGAAAAAGGATGACAAATGGCGTTCCCACAAAGCACCGCTAGGTCCAGATTTTTTTCACAGGGTGCACACCGACCCTGAGACCCATTTTCTCTCGTGTACGTGTAGGCCTACCCGGCCTTTGGCGCTCGATTTAAGCCCCTAGAATTTGTGCGTATAAATACGTCAGAAAAATTGGGTCGTAAGACGTTTTTTTATACGTCGGAAAAGTCAAAGGGTTAAATGTGCGTGGGGTTGTAGTGCGGATGACAAAGAAACAGATGATTGCTGATGTTTGAATGAAAAGAAGTTGGATGTCGGCTCTAAACGAAACAAAGTGAAGGGGGTAGGAGAGTTTCATTGGGGGGGAAAAAAATGGTTAAAATTTGGGTATCTGAGAGAGTTAGAACAAAGGGAAAGGGGGGGAGGGAGTAATGTTAAAGATCAGTTAGGAAGGAGAAAAAGAATATGAATGTGTAAATTCAAGAATTATGTGGATAAAAATAAAGGTTGGATGCGAGAAGTGGGTCTAAAACGTGTTGCCGGAGAAGAGAGGAATGCAGAGGAGAGAGAGAGATTTTGGGGGGTGTTAGTGAATGTATAGGAGCCCTTTGAAACCCGTGGAGAGTAATTGTGGTAGGGGCTGAAGCTAAAGAGGAGAAACTTTTAGAGGGGTTGGTGGTAAGTTTGGGGGTGCCCGGTTAAATGTTAATGGGAGCCCCTTTGATTGAAAATTTTTTTAGAAAGGGGTTTAGTTATAGGTAATCATATTTTAAAAAAAAGAGGATAAATAAATATTTCAAGATATGATGTGGGGAAAAAGACAGTAGTTTGTTGGTTTGTATTGGTAGATAAAAAATGTAGTAGACTTCAGGATGTACATGTTTATAAAGGGGGCGCAATTATCAGATCACTTTTTTGTTTTTAGCTACATGAGAGTAAAAGGGAGATGGGGGTACAAGGAGAAAAGAAGCACAGGGAAGAGAGAGGTGAAGGTTTATAAACTAAAAAGGAGGGAGTTAGGGGAAGTTAAAACAGCTATTTGAGGATAGATGGGTAATGAGAGCATAGGAATGGGGTCGGGGGGGGTTTTGGGGTAGGATTAAAAATGTAGTGTTAGGTGTTCAGCAGAAGTTTGTGGTTACAGGAAAGTGGGTGTAGGAGGGAAAGAGGAGGTTTTGGTGGAATGTGATGAAAAGGGGAGTAGAAAGGGGAGAAAAAGTTAGCTATGGAATTTTTTTAAAAAGTAGAAGTGTGCAAGGAGGGAAGAGTATTGGGGGAAAAAGAGAGGGTTAAGAGAGTGGTGAAGCAATGAAAAAGGAGAAATGAGGAGTGGGTGAGATGTTATCAACAAATTTTGTTGAAAAAAAGAAAATTTTTGGGAGTGAGATTAACAAGTTAAGAAAGCCTAGGAAAAAAATGGATTTGCATTTAAAAAAATAGAAGAGGAGATTTATTAAATGGAGAGTTGGGTTTTGGGAAGTGGGGGGAATATTTTGAGGAATTGTTAAATGTTGAGAAGTGGGGAAGCTGTGATTTGTGTATGGAAAGGGGAGGAATAAAATCTTGTAGGAGTGAGAAGACCCTTTTTGGGAGTGGGGGGGAAGTTCGTGAGGCAGTAGGGAAAAATGAAAGGGGGAAAGGCAGGGGGGATTGATGGGAAAAAGATAGAAATGTTAAAACAGGTGGGGATATTTTTTGGAGGGGTTTGGTGCAATTATTTAATAAATTTTGGGAAGAGGGTAGGTCCCTGGGGATTGGCAAGAGCATGAAGTTCCTTTTGTATAAAGGCAAAGGGGAAAAAGAGAGTGCAAAAATTATGGGGGATAAGTCTGTTGAGTGTAGGTAAAGTGTATGGTAGGGTTAAAATTTGAAAAAATTTAAAGGGAAAGCGGAGAATGGATAGAGATGAAAAGGAGGCTTTGGGAAAAGGTGGGGGGGTGTGTGGCCCGGGTGTTTACGTGAAACATTAATGGGACAGTGTTTAGATAAGCTAAAGAGGCTTTTGGCATTTATGGTTTTGGAAAAAGGGTTTGACAGGGTGGTGGGGGGCAATGGGGCAGATTTTGAAGTGTTGGTGTAGGAGGTGGTTATGAAAGCAGTGAAGAGTTTTTACGAGGATGTGAGGCTAAGTTAGAGTATGTAGGAAAGGGGGAAATTTTTTTCCCCAGTAAAGTGGCCCTTGAAAAGGATGTGTGATGTCCCCGTGGTTTTTTTTAATATTTTAGAGGGGGGTTGTAAGAGAATAAATGCGAGGGTCTTGACAAGGCCGGGGGTTTAAAAGAAAAGGGAATCAACATAAAGTGGAGTTGTCACGCTGTCTTTGCTGATGACACTGTGCTCTTTTCTAAGGAAGTTGCAGAGTTTGGGTGGAGAATTTTGGTGGGGGTCCCGGAAAAAATTAAGGTGAATACAGGAAAGAGTTTTGGTTATGGGATAACAAAAAAAATTAGGGATGAAAAATTGAAAATCAGATTGGAGGGAGAGAGTATGGAGGAGGGGAACGTATTTAGATATTTTGGGGTTTGGGCTTTTCAGCGGTGGGTCTATGAAAGTGAGGTGATCATGAATTGAGGGGGAAAAAGAGTGGTGGTGCGTTAGGGTTGTGGAGACAAAAAACTTTGTCCCTTGGGGGCAAAGAGGGGAAAGTATGAGAGTTGTTTTCCAACGCTCTTATATGGGTGTGAAGCGTGGGTGATGAATGTTGCAGCGAGGAGAAGGCTGGAGGCAGTGGAGATGTCATGTCTGAGGGGAATGTGTGGGGTGAATATTTAAAGCAGGAATTCGTATTTGGAAGTTAGGAGGAGGGGCGGGGTTACCCGAATGTTGTCCAGAGGGCTGAGGAAGGGTTTTTTGAGGGGGTTGGACATGTAGAGAGAATGGAGCGAAACGAAAAGACTTAAAGGTGTATCAGTTTGTGGAAGGAAGGCGGGGTAGGGGTCGGCCCGGAAAGGTTGGGGGGGGGGAGGGGGTTAAAGGGGGTTTTGTGTGCGGGGCTTGGGCTTCCCCAAAGGCATGCTGAGGTGTTTGATAGGAGTGAATGGAGCAATTGGTTTTTAATACTTGACGTGCTGTTGGGTGTGAGCAAAGTAACATTTATGAAGGGGGTTCAGGGAAAACTGGCAGGCCGGTTTATCCTGGAGAGGGGGGGTACGTGCTGCACTTGAAGGAGGGGGGTTAATGTTGCGTTTTAAAAAAATGTAGTGTAAAAGACCCCCTTTTGGGAAGACATGGGTGGAGTGAATGATGGGGGGAAAGTTTTTTTTTTTCGGGCCCCCCTGCCTTTGGGGGAATCGGCCAGTGTGATAAAAAAAAAAATTATACACTTTATGACAAGGTCACGGCCTACTGACATCAAAGACATATATATATAGAAAGGCACTGTTTGCTGGGGTTTTCAGAAAATTAGGGCAGGTCCAGGATAACACCCACCCTAGTAATAAAACCCAGGGACCCTTTATGAGGTAAACATAGACAACAGGTGTAAAGAAAAAGCTAATGTTTTACCTGGCTGGGAAGAATGTTTCAAAAATCATACATGGCTAACCCCGCCAGGGACTAAAAAAATCCCGTGACTTTTTTGGGTTATCTAGGTTCTTACAATATGTGCTTGTGTGATAATCTATAGAGAGAAAATAATTTTTTTTTTTTCATGTTGAGGGGGGTCGGTGTATATCATAGTTAGCCTGTGCTATATTGTTTTTTTTAAATAAACCCCCAAGACAAGGTAGGAGAAAGGTATTTTTTTTACCATATCCCCTTCATAACTCTGTCGAACTGCTCGGGTTATGCCCGATATTATTCATTCTGGGTATTTAAAAAGTTTTATGTTATTTATATTGTTTCTTATGTATATTAGATCAATTGTGATAGGGGAAATAAGTGTAGTGTTTTATTAGGTAAAATAAAGCATATTCTCCCGCTTCATGAACTTAGCTCATGGCACCCACAGTGGTTCAAAGCCCTTATCTTTAATGGTATTTTTTGTGTAGGTGCTTTACATAAAATGTATTTTTTTTAAAATTTTTGGGGTCTGGAATGGTTTTTTTTGGATTTACAAAATTTCCTATGGGAATATTAACAAAAAAACATTTTATAGATAATAAAAAAAAGTTTTGCATACAGAAAAGGGAGACTAAATTCGAGGGTTCACTGCTTTTTTTTTTTTTCATTGGAAAACCATGGTGGGCTAAAAAAATAAGCAGGTTAAAACAATAAATTGAGAAAAAGAAATTGGAATGACTTATGCAGCAAGTAGCGCCACCAAACAGTACCAGCAGGTTGGTGTGGCGACCCTGAAAATTTGAAATTATGCTAGCCAAAATTAGTGCCGAATAACTGAAGGAACCGAATAACTGATTGCCGGATTTGTGATGGCGGACCCGTATCTCTATTTTCTTCATTAATTCTAAGACTTAAATGCTTATGCCTTTTCTTGCCACTTTCAGCAACACCTGTATGCCTACTGAGTGTCATGATTGCTTGGCAGATTTAAGATATGGCAATTAAAAGATCAAAATTCCAAGCAGAGGATGGTACATACTACATGCATATGAACCAAAGACTGGGACAAGGGTGGTGGGGGGTGGTAGAGGGTGGTGGGGGATGGCGGTATGTCTCCCCTGTTGACTCGGTTGTCTAACCCACAGCCAAGCAGAGTGGTTCCCGTGGGTGATGTACACTCAAAAAATTTTCCCCTTCCACAAACTGAACCATGTTAAGTTAATTTTACAAAGTGTTATACAAAAATATACTGCAATTCTTCAATAGTGCTGTAACCAGAACATACCAAACAAAACTGTGTTAAAAGACGGTCTACTGTAGTCACAAATAGTCACAAACACACCTACAGTAGAACATTTTCATTTGCCTTGATCATTTACTATTGTCTAGAAATATATACAAAGTATTGAAAGGTCCCAGCAATGTTTTAGACACACTGGAGTATATATGAAACTTTGATGCATGGTGTAAGACGAATGTCACTCCACTGCTGACAGTGCAGCAGTGGAGTGACACTTGATGATCATGCACTGCTGCAGGGAACCCTGGGTTTACTTGTTTTCACTGTTACACATAAACATGTCTGTCTGTCTTGCTTTGTCTGCCTATCTGTCTGCCTGTGTGTCTGTCTTTCTGTCTGCTTGTCTCTGTCTCAGAGAGCAGCTCATGAACCAACAGGTATTACACATGATGCAGAGTTGTCACATCTGTTTCCTGATCAAAAGAAAATGCATATTACTTGCCAGTCAAGCATATTATGCCTTATATCTACAAGCACAGTACAGCACTTTTTTGGGTTATCCTAGGTAATTGACACTATGTATGATAATTGTACTTACATGTACCTGTGAGAGAGAGAGAGACAGAGACAGACAGATACAGACAGAGAGACAGCCAAAGTCAGTCAGCCAGACAGCCAGCCACCCAGCCACCCAGCCGGCCTACCGAATACGCATTACACATGTTCCAGAATCATTTTTCTTTACTTAGGGCATAGGTTATTGGACATTCTGGCAGGATGACACTACCAGTGGTATAAAAAATGAAACGATGTTGCACAAATGTTGCGCATGGGTTATTATCGAGGTTATTGATATTTCCTCGACCACTTGTGCCCACATCCATCTCAAAGCCACTAAACTTGGGTCAGCATCGCTTTCCTCTTAAAAGGGGAGTGTTAATACGACATGACATCAGTGAATCCCTGGTGTGTGCCACACTATTTGCTCTAGCTGGCGCTCAGTTGAACTGGTGCTCCCACAAGATACTAAGTGGTTCCAGATTTTTTTAATACTATGCACACAGTATTTTAAGACCCATTCTATACCGACCAGGCATCTCAGGCCAATCGTGCCAAATTTGGAGGCAGGACAAATAAAACGTAGAATCTGCATTTGGAGCACTAGCAATAATAACATTCTATGTTTGGACAGTTTAAGGGTTAAAACAACAACTTAGTGATGTATTTTCATATGGTTTTTATGGTTGTGTTTGCAGTTTCTTGATCTCATTTGATAGAATGGATGATATATTACAGAAATAGAAAAGATTTTGATGAGTTTTAGGATGGAAAATGGTTTTGAAAATGTTCGTTTTTGCCAAATATTCAAGGGTTAACAAATCACATCGTGCATCCAGTACATGTCAACTGGTGGGTCTAATGTGCATTCATGAATGTGCTGATATTATTGATACAATTAATTTTCATTTTAGTCCCAGGAATGCCTGCATTGTTTATTCTGGACCCTATTTTGAAATTGGCATATATTGAAATTTGTGTGAAATTGGCCAAATTACCGATTTTCTGATCACT
Source organism: Cherax quadricarinatus (assembly GCF_026875155.1). Classification (NCBI taxonomy): domain Eukaryota; kingdom Metazoa; phylum Arthropoda; class Malacostraca; order Decapoda; family Parastacidae; genus Cherax; species Cherax quadricarinatus. The sequence goes on along the minus strand of NC_069433.1, from coordinate 36,750,797 downwards.
TTTTTGGGTAGTTGAAATAGTTGATTGGGCAATTTCTTGTGCTCAGTAGATAAATGGAACACATACTAGGGAAATAGCTAAGAATTTAGTCTAATGGAACAATGTAATTAGCCAAAAATAGGACTCAAAGTGGGCAAAATCACTGATGTGTAAATATCACTGACACTGCAAAATTCGCAAGAGCATAATTTTGTCAGTTTTGATCAAATTTTGTACTTTACATTTTATTACCTTCACGAAAAGATTCTCTGCCATTTCATAAGAAAAAATATATTTTTTTTTTTTTAAATTCTTAGACCCTGTGGGGAATTTCAGATTAGGGGTCTGGACCCTCAAGGGGCTAAACCCTATTGTCTAATCCCCCCCAGGAATATCCCAACCCCCACACTCCAACCACTGTAACCCCTCCTTTACAACCTCAGTACAGTTTGAGTGGGATAACCAAACAATAAGGCACCTTCGTCTACTAGCATAGATGTGGATGCTGGATCTTTTACTGAAACACGTTTCTACATTGACCTGCAATTACATCATCACTGTTTTTTATTATTTTTTAATATTTTCAGTATTCCCCTATTAAGATTTGTATTGGTCTATTAACTGCTACACTTAGAGTTATCTTGTAATAATGGGGATACAGTGGTCCCTCGATAATCGTAGGGCTCGAGAGTCGTAGATTTCGGAAATCATAGCGATATTTTCGTATAAACATGGGCTCGCTAATCATAGATTGACTCGCGAATAGTAGTTCGTCCGGGACAGGTACACACAGCCCCGAGCCGCCTCACACTTCTTTCCCAGCCAGTGTGCCATTGTTTTTCAGTGAGTGAGGATGATCCCACAAGTTCATACGATACATTTCATAATATTCCATTCGTTTTAGTGTTTGCAACTGCTAAATAAGTCACCATGGCTCCAAAGAAAGCTTCTAGTGCCAGCTCTTTGGTAAAGAATGTGAGAAACACATATAATTTAAGAAAAAGTTTGTAGAAAAATATGAAGGTGGTGGTGGTAGAGTGGAAGCAGTTGTGATAGTGGGTGATGGTGGTAGAGGGTGGTTAGTGATGGTAGTAGCAGTTGTAATAGTGGTAATAGTTGTAATAGTAGTTGTAATACTGGTTCTTATATTATTGAGGCTAGGACTTTGGGTAGTTTCAAATTTAGGTTGGATAAATATATGATGAGACGGGTTGGATTTGAGTGGGACTTGCAAATGAGTGGATAGAGTTATCAGAGCCTGTTTCTTGGGTAGCATTGAAAATTGGGTTGGGCAAATGTGTTGTTAGTGGGATGGATTGTAAAGGACCTGCCTAGTATGGGAAAACAGGCCTGCTGCAGTGATCCTCCTTTCTTATGTTCTTAAGGTGGTAGCATTGTAATAGTGGTAGAAGGTGGTAGTGATGGTGATAGAGGATGTCTTCTTCAGTGATTCAGCAATTCTACCAACACCTCCAGTGTTGTGGAAAAAGACACTTATGCACAGTTCAGGACATTTATTAAAGGAAATGTTTTGCCACGAGTGGCTTCTTCAGTCCTAATACAGAGAAAACTAAGAAAACACATATATATAGTGGCAGGAGTCAGGTGAAGTGAGTAGTAGTAGTAGTAGTAGTAGTAGTAGTAGTAGTAGTAGTAGTAGAAGTAGTAGAAGTAGTAGTAGTAGTAGAAGTAGTAGTAGTAGTAGTAGTAGAGTAGTAGTAGTAGTAGAAGTAGGTAGTAGTAGTAGAAGTGAGTAGTAGTAGAGAAAGTAGTAGTAGTAGAAGTAGTAGTAGTAGTAGTAGATAGTGTAGTAGTAGTAGAAGTAGTAGTAGTAGTAGTAGAAGTAGTAGTAGTATGTAGAAGTAGTAGTAGTAGTAGAAGTATAGTAGTAGAAGTAGTAGAGTAGTAGAAGTAGTAGATAGATAGTAGTAGAAGTAGTAGTAGTAGAAGAGTAGTAGTAAAAGTAGTAGTAGTAGAAGTAGTAGTAAGTAGTAGAAGTAGTAGTAGTAGAAGTAGTAGAAGTAGTAGTAGAAGTAGTAGTAGTAGTAGTAGTAGTAGTAGAAGTAGTAGTAGTAGAAGTAGTAGTGAAGTAGTAGTAGTAGTAGTAGTAGTAGTAGAAGTAGTAGTAGTAGAGTAGTAGTAGTAGAAGTAGTAGTAGTAGAAGTAGTAGTAGAAGTAGTAGTAGTAGTAGTAGTAGTAGTAGTAGTAAGTAAGTAAGTAAGTAAGTAAGTAAGTAAGTAGAAGAAGAAGAAGAAGAAGAAGAACAACTAAGTAGGTGAGGTTAGAGAGGGACCTGCTGGCATCAAGTAACACCAGTTCCCAGGATGGGTAATATCCTCTTGATTAGTAATTTTGAAATACTGTAACTACCGGATTTTTGCTTTATAGTGTTACTGACAGTAATTAGTGCAGCTTCAATGCATTTTCTCCATCTTAAGTCGTCTTCTTTAATAACTAGTTTAGCTTCATTGAATTTCATGAGGTGTCCAACATCGTCCCTATGTTGAACACACGCATTTTTGCGGTCATCATTTCTGCAAGCATTTTTGTGTTCTGCGATCCTAATGTCCAGAGATCTGGCTGTTTCCCCTACATATACAGTGGACCCCCAGTTCACGATATTAATCCGTTCCTGAGAGCTCATCGTAAACCAAAATTATTGGAAAGCGAATCAATTTTCCCCATAAGAAATAATGGAAATCAAATTAATCCATGCAAGACACCCAAAAGTATGAAAAATTTTTTTTTTTACCACATGAAATATTAATTTTAATACACACAAACTGAAGAAGACATGCACAGTTACGTGACACTTACCTTTATTGAAGATCTGGTGATGATTGATGGGATGGGAGGAGGGGAAAGTGTGGATGGTCTTAGTGTTTAGAAGGGGAATCCCCTTCCATTAGGACTTGAGGTAGCAAGTTCTTTTCTGGGGTTACTTCCCTTCTTCTTTTAATGCCACTAGGACCAGCTTGAGAGTCACTGGACTTTTGTCGCACAACATATCTGTCCATAGAGGCTTGTACCTCTCATTCCTTTATGACTTTCCTAAAGTGTTTCACACATTGTCAGTGTAATAGTCACAGCATGGCTTGCAATAGCTGTGTGAGGGTAATTTTCATCACACTTTTCACAAATGATCGCTTGAGAGATGCTGTCTCCTACTATCTGTTTTTCATTTATCCACACCAATAACAGTCTCTCAACATTTTCTAACACTTGTGGTCGCTGTTTCGTAATCACAGTTGCACCTTTTGCAAGAACAGCTTCCTTGATTGCCGTTTTCCTGCTCACTATAGTAGAGATGGTTGATTGGGGTTTACTATACAACCTGACCAGTTCCACACACACACTCCACTTTCGTACTTTGCAATTATCTCTTTCTTCATTTCAACAGTCATTAGCACCCTTAGTCTCGAAGGGAGCTTTCTTGGGGCCCATGGTGACTTATTTTGCAGAAACAAGCACCAAAAACAGTGATAATATGGATAATATGGAATGTACCGAATGTATCCTTAGATGCGCGCACACTGGCTGGCTTGTAAACACTGGTACACACAGGGGAGTTCAGGGCTACAAGTGGACACGTCTTTTACGAATCGTATCACATACAGGGTTTTGTATTGGGAAGCGAGGCAAAATTTTTTCGATCAAATGCATCGGCAACCGAATTTATTGGATACCGGTAACATCGGGAACCGGGGTTCCACTGTACTTTGTCACACCCCCCACATGGTATAGTGTAAATTCCTGCATTTGTGCCAGAATCATGCTTGGGTTTTTGTATCAGGTTCCTAATAGTAGTTGAAGAGCTGGTAGATATTTTAGCCAGTTTTCTGTCAAACATTTTTGAAACATTAGTGGCAAAGTTGCTGACTGTAAAACGATGTGAACTTGGAGGCTTTTCTTCAACTTGACTGGTGTTCATCTTGTTGGGATAATGTCGCACGTTTCCTGCAGTACGTATGAAGTGTAGGAGAAAGTGTAGTGAACTAAAAGAGTTGGTGATGTATGTGCATTCTTCTTCAAGGAACTGCAGACTGGAAATTCTGTAGGCTCTCAGAAAGAAGCCAGTAACAACCCCTCTTTTAGTTCTTGTGTCATGGTGAGAGAAGAAATGTAGAAGATCGTTCTTGTAGGTAGGTTTCCGGTAGACTTTAAAAGAAAGTCTGTTTTCCCCTGTGCGTAGGAGAACGTCGAGAAAAGGTAATTGGTTGTCCTTCTCCTCCTCTAGTGTAAATTTAATAGTAGGTTCCAGAGTGTTGATGGTTGTAATAATGTTGGTAGAATTACTGACAATATGTAAAGTAAAAGGACACAAGTGCAACTAATGTGACATTTTATGTGGCAACGTTTTGCTCTCCAGGAGCTTTGTCAAGCCTAGGCTTGACAAAGCTCCTGGAGAGCGAAACATTGCCACAATAAAATGTCACATTAGTTGCACTTCTGTCCTTTTTCTTTACAGTGTTGATGGTGTTGAGGATGCCACGTACGTCTAGATTTTTGGGTACAATGACCAAAATATCATCAACGTACCGCATCCATGTAACTGAACAAGGGATGTTACTGAGGATCCGTCTGGATTCCAGGCCCTCCATATATAAATTGGCAAGAACTGCACTAAGGGGGGATCCCATGGCTAGTCCAAAGAGTGCTTGTACTTTTTGTCCTCAAACCATACAACAGTTATAAAGAACACAAAGTTCGACAAGGCTTACAAAATCTTGGCGGGGTACAGGTAACTCTGTATCATCGTTAATCACCCTGCGAAGATCAATGGCTTGATCAACTGGGACATTGGTGAATAAGGCAGTCACATCAAAACTTGCAAGTTTCTTATCACTCATGTCGAGATCCTGATACGGTTAAGGAGGTCACCCAAATGCTTTAGGTGAGCCTGACTGATTGTACCCAGGAGCTTAGACAAATATTTCGCCAAAACTCCTGCCAACCTGTGTGGGGCGCTGCCGATTCCAGTTGTAATGGGTCTCATAGGCACATTTGGTTTGTGGGTCTTTGGTAAACCATAAAGTCTTGCTGACTTGGGGTTGGTAGGGATGAGGTGCAAGAGCTTTTCACCTTCTTCTGATTTCCTGAGTATGCTGTGGGTCTTACTGAGAAAGGAATCTGTTTCTTTCTTCCATGCATGTTCGGGGATGGAAACGTATGTGTTGGCGTCATTCAATAAATCTTGTAGTCTGTACTGTTGAGGATGACCACTCCTCCTCCTTTGTCCGCTGTGGTGATGAGAATATCATTATTAGTGGCCATGTTTTTGAGTGCCTGGATGTAGCGACGTGGAATGACTGGACGACTAGGTTCAGAAACTGCAGCTGCAATAAGTATTTTTATTATCACACTGGCCGATTCCCACCAAGGCAGGGTGGCCCGAAAAAGAAAAACTTTCACCATCATTCACTCCATCACTGTCTTGCCAGAAGGGTGCTTTACACTACAGTTTTTAAACTGCAACATTAACACCCCTCCTTCAGAGTGCAGGCACTGTACTTCCCATCTCCAGGACTCAAGTCCGGCCTGCCGGTTTCCCTGAACCCCTTCATAAATGTTACTTTGCTCACACTCCAACAGCACGTCAAGTATTAAAAACCATTTGTCTCCATTCACTCCTATCAAACACGCTCATGCATACCTGCTGGAAGTCCAAGCCCCTCGCACACAAAACCTCCTTTACCCCCTCTCTCCAACCTTTCCTAGGCCGACCCCTACCCCGCCTTCCTTCCACTACAGACTGATACACTCTTGAAGTCATTCTGTTTCGCTCCATTCTCTCTACATGTCCGAACCACCTCAACAACCCTTCCTCAGCCCTCTGGACAACAGTTTTGGTAATCCCGCACCTCCTCCTAACTTCCAAGTCTTTGTATGAAACCTTTGTTAAATTCAGAGTCACCGAAGTCATGGTTTTTGATCACTGTGTCTAACTCGCATTTAGGCTTCAGTATGCCAGTAGCAAACTTGAGACCTAAGCTGAGTGCTTCGGATTCTGTATCACTGAGAACATAAGAAGAAAGGTTATTGATGATGTCAGCTCTACCAATATCTTTCCATTTGCTGTGTTGACAGAGAGAGGAAAGTTTTCTTGAGAGCCGTAGTTTCTGCTGTAGGTTGGTGGTGGTAACTTTGCTTAGGATGTGTTCGGAGGTGCATCTGTAGGAGTGGGAAGGGAAGTGAGAACTAGGTGAGCACTATGGAAATAATCTTTGGAGCAAGCTGATAGATCTTCCTTGCACTCTCGTAGGTAGTGGTAAGTAGCAGGAGAGAAGGGATGTTTAGAATCCGTGAGATGGTGTGGAGTGGATCTAGGGTGCAACCATTTCTTCGATGCAGTCTTGCAGAAAGTAAGAACGGTTCTTGAAGCTGTATACCTTCAGGAGGAGAGAAAGGTAGTCTCTGTATAAACGTCCATCACTAGTACTGTCTTGACAATGAGGAGATGGTATGGTGATACCGGACAAATGTGGAAAAAGATACTTATTTATAGTTCAGGACATTTATTAAAGGAAACGTTTCACCACGAGTGGCTTCTTCAGTCCTAATACAGAGAAAACTAAAAAAAAACGCATATATATAGTGGCATGGAGTCAGATGAAGTGACGCGTGGGTAGAGGTGGTGGTAGTAGTAGTAGTAGTGGAACTAAGGAGGTGAGGCTAGAGAGGGACTGCTGACATCATGTAACAGCAGATTCCCAGGATGGGTAATATCCTCTTGATTAGTAATTTTGAAATACTGTAACTCCCGAATTTTTGTTTTATAGTGTTACTGCAGTGATTAGTGAGCTTCAATGCTTTTTTCAATCTTTATCTCCCAAGCAATCATCGCCCCCAGTAGGCATACAAGTGTTTTGAAAGTGGCAAGAAAAGGTTTTTAGATAAAAGTCAGGAGTATGAAGAAAATTGAGATGTTAGGAAAACTTAAGAGTGGCCCCCGTGTGTGGTATAGTGAGGGCTGTGGCTTAAGAAGCATCAGCTGTAAAATTAACAAAATGGGGGAAATAACGAGCTTGTGAAATGAATAACCCAGGATGTCATTCATGTAAAAAATGGACTTTAATCACAACAGGTATATACAATGGAAAAATTAATTTCTTCTTAAATTAGGGAAAAGGCCTTACAGTTGTTTAAAGCAGTGTGGAAAAGGGGAAGGCCCGAAAAAAATGGTATATTTTGAAGGTGGTTCCCCAACTTTTTGTTATATAATAAGTTACATAATATTAAGTTTTTGGTGAAAAATGTTCGTGTCATATAGCAGCAAGTAATTTCCCCGCAGAAATTTCGGAAATTTTTCTGGGGTGGCTTTGAGCCCAAAAATCAAGTGTTTTTAATTGCAAAGACAAGTGTTTTTTGGAAGAAATGCCAACAAGAACGATATCGTCAGCAGGAAAAGTGCACTGGGGTTCAAAGGAGCAAAGGATCACTTACCTTGTCCTTTGCGGTTTTTGCATCAGGTGATTTAAAAAGTAAGCCATGGTTTTTATCTGCTTAAGAATCCCCGTGATTTGAAAGGTGAGATAAAAAACACCTTACCAGTAATTTTGGGGTCACCCAGTCAGCATGGTGACAGAGGAATAATTTTTTAATGGTTTTAAACACACTTTATTCTGAAGTCAGGTTTTTCCTGCCGCAAGAAAAATGCATTCAAGGCTCTCTTCATTCTTGTAATTCCCATTTCATCCCCAAAAACTTTGCTGGATGTACCCCACATTTAAAAGTGTATTTTTACCTCCAAATACAACATCTTTTAATATAAACCCCTGGGTCGGGGAGTTATTAAATCCTTTAAGTGAAACCACAAAAAAATTATGAAAAAATTAGTTGCTCAATGGCTCCAACCTGGGAGTAACAACTTCTGGAAAAAATTTTACATTTCAGATGTCATAGTTGCTTTAAA
>NC_069433.1:36601318-36742406 GCF_026875155.1 Cherax quadricarinatus | reverse complement strand
ATGTAAAAAAAAATTAGATCTACTTTTGTAGCACTACACATGTGAACGTAGATCTGCTTGACCCATTTACGGGTTAAACTTTGTTCTGACACTAGTATGAGGTACTGAAATATTACTCAAATAGTCACAAACACAGTGACAGGCGAACATTTTCACCTACCTTAGTTACATACTATTGTCTAGAAATATATACATAGTATTTATAGGTCCCAGCAATGTTTTGGATACATGGGAGTATATGTATAATAATAATAATAATAATAATAAAAATAATGAGAATAATAATAATAAGTTCCCTTGAAGCATGATGTAAGAGTGTGTCACTCTCTTATCTTATCACTCCAGTGCTGACAATGGTTACTTTTGATGAGGTCGTCTTATCTTATCACCCCACTAATGACAGTGGTGACATTTGATGAGCCTTTGTTTTATTTGTTTCCACTGTTACACATAAACATGTCTGCCTGTCTAGCTCTCTGTCTATCTGTCTAGCTTTTTGTCTGTCTAGCTCTCTGTTCATCTGTCTGTCTAACTCTCTGTCTGTCTAGTTCTCTTGACTAGCTCTGTCTGTCTAGCTCTCTGTCTATCTGGCTGTCTAGCTCTCTGTGTGTCTTTCTGTCTGCATGTGTGTTTCTTTCTGTCTTGTCTTGTCTCAGAGTTGCTCATGAACCAACAGGTATTACACACAGTCACTATCCACAAGCACAGTATATCACTTTGTCTGGATTTTTTGGGTTACCCTAGGTAATTTACACTATGTATAATTGTATTTACATATGTGTTCCTGTGAGATAGAGACACAGAGATAGACAGAGATAGATACAGACAGACAGATGGAGATAGAGACAGCCAATCAGCCAGCGTTTTTGTCCACTTTGAGTCCTATTTTAAGGAATTCCTTTGCTCCTTCCAACCAAATTCTTAGCTATTTCACTAGCATACTTTTTGTTCTGTCAATTGAGCACAAGAAACCACCCATTCAACTATTTTAACTACCCTATATAGTACACAGAAGTCGGTAATATGGCCAATTTTATATAAAATTTAAAAATACCATTTTAGAAATAATTCAAAATAAATAATGTAGACATTCCTGACACTAAAACAATATTTCTTCTGTTCAGTAATCATGTCCTCAGGCCTCTCGTATATTACACTGTCCTTCCATTTTGAATTCTTAATTGCACAAAGTAGAAGATTTACTCTATTTTTCAGATAAAATATAACCAGGAATGATTGGTCATAGTTTACAGTGGCCTAATAATTGAATCAGATCTATTATAACCCCATAAAGGCAGACTAGTGGGTGTAGGGGAGCCTTTCCTACCCTCAGGAATATTGGCAAAACTCAAATATTTCTGCTATTTTGAGCTCAATTTCAAGCTACTTATAGTCCTCAAACAAGTCAAAATCATATCTATTTCAGTAGTATGTCTTCCTCTCCAAGATACGATACTACGTGCCGCAAACTGCCCTTCTCACACTATACCATTCACTTATATATCCATACCTCACCTATGCTATATATGCTTGGGGTTCAACTGCAGCAACACACCTAAAGCCAAAAATAACCCAACAAAAAGCCGCAGTAAGAATAATCACTAAATCCCATCCCTGGCAACACACCCCCCCACTCTTCATAGATCTAAACTTACCCCCTGTTCAGTACATCCACACTTACTATTGTGCAATCTACATCTACAGGACCTTAAATTCCAATATTAACCTTGACCTAAAACGCTTTCTTGATAGTTGCGACAGAACCCACAGGCACAATACCAGACACAAACATCTCTCTGACATTCCCCGTGTCCAACTAAACCTTTACAAAAATTCAATGTATGTCAAAGGCCCTAAAATCTGGAACACCCTACCTGAAAATTCTAAAACTGCAGACACATTCATCACCTTCAAACTACCATCAGAAAACATCTTATCTCCCTGATACACCCTGTCAACTAATTACATGAATACCACCATGGTGTGTTAACACTTACACTCACTCACCCATTTGACCATAAACAGAAATATCAATCTCAACTCAAAATAATTAATCTTAACTAGTCATAAGTTGGCCTGTGATACTCCAATACTGAAACTATGTTTATTATTATTATCACACCGGCCGATTCCCACCAAGGCAGGGTGGCCCGAAAAAGAAAAACTTTCACCATCATTCACTCCATCACTGTCTTGCCAGAAGGGTGCTTTACCAACAGATTTTAAACTGCAACATTAACAACCCCTCCTTCAGAGTGCAGGCACTGACTTCCATCTCCATGGACTCAAAGTCCGCCTGCCCGTTTCCCTGATCCCTTCATAAATGTTACTTGCTCCACACTCCAACAGCACGTCAAGTATTAAAAACCATTTGTCTCCATTCACTCCTATCAAACACGCTCAAGCATGCCTTCTGGATCCAAGCCCCTCGCACACAAAACCTCCTTTACCCCCTCCCTCCAACCCTTCCTAGGCCGACCCCTACCCCGTCCTTCCTTCCACTAAGACTGATACACTCTTGAAGTCAATCGTTTCGCTCCATTTCTCTCTACATGTCCAAAACCACCTCAAAAACCCTTTCTCATCCCTCTGGACAACAGTTTTGTTATCCCCGCACCTCCTCCTAACTTCCAAACTACGAATTCTCTGCATTATATTCACACCACACATTGCCCTCAGACATGACATCTCCTCTGCCTCCAGCATCTCACTCGCTGCAACATTCATCAACCACGCTTCACACCCTTATAAGAGCGTTGTAAAACTATACTCTCATACATTCTTCCCTCTCTTTGCCTCCAAGGACAAAGTTCTTTGTCTCCACAGACTCCTAAAGTGCACCATCCACCACTTTTTCCCTCTCAATTTCTATGATTCACCTCATCTTCATAGACCCATCCGCTGACACGTCCACTCCCAAATATCCTGAATACGTTCACCTCCTCCATACTCCTCCCTCCATCGATTATTCAATCTTTCATCACCTAATCTTTTTGTTATCCTCATAACCTTACTCTTTCCTATACACCTTTAATTTTCTTCCTTTTTTGCACCACCCTACCAAATTCATCCACCAATCTCTTCAACTTCACTTCACATCTCCCAAGAGCACAGTGTCATCAGCAAAGAGCAACTGTGACAACTCCCACTTTGTTTGATTCTTTCTCTTTTAAACTCCACGCCACTAGCCAAGACCCCGCATTTTACTTCTCTTACAACCCCATCTATAAATATATTACGACAACCACGGTGACATCACACATCCTTGTCTAAGGCCTACTTTTTACGGAAAAAATTTCCCTCTTTCCAACATACTCTAACTTGACCACACTATCCTCGTAAAAACTCTTCACAGCTTTCAGTAACCTACCTCCTACACAACACTATGCAACATCTTGGCCACATTGCACCCCCTATCCACCCAGTCATACGCCTTTTCCAAATCCATAAATGCCACAAAGACTTCCTTAGCCTTATCTAAATACTGTTCACTTATAATGTTTTCACTGTAAACAACCTTGGTCCACACACCCCTACCTTTTCCTAAAGCCTCCTTGTCATCTGCTATCCTATTCTCCGTCTTACTCCTTAATTTTTCAATTAAACTCTACATACACTTACCAGGTACACTCAACAGACTTATCCCCCTATAATTTTTGCACTCTCTTTTATCCCCCTTGGCCTTTATACAAAGGAAACTATGCATGCTCTCTGCCATCCCTAGGAACCTTACCCTCTTCCATACATTTATTAAACAATTGCACCAACCACACCAAAACATAACCCCACCTGCTTTTACATTTCTAAAAAAATCTTTATTCCCATCAATCCCGCTTGCCTTACCCACTTTCATTTTACCTAGTGCCTCTCGAACATCCCCCACACTCACAACTGGCTCTATCCTCACCCTACAAGATGTTATTCCTCTTGCTATAAAACACGAATCACAGCTTCCCTACTTCATCAACATTTAACAATTCCTCAAAATAATTCCTTCCAACTTCCCAATACCTCTAACTGCTGCCAAAACAAAAGCATTCCATTGCGAATACTCACAACTAGTATTTAGGTCCACTTAGCCATAATACTCAACTAACCTCATAATTTTTAATATTTAAAAACTTAAGATTTTAATTTAAAGTCCTGCCCGAAATGCCTAGCCAAGCTAGGTGTTCTAGTAGTACAACTCTGTAATTAATTATTTTACTACATTAAACCACACAATAACCAAATTCTGTATACTCAGCATTTGTAATCCTATAAGAATAAACTATGAATAGAATTTAACTCTGTCAAATGATACCCAGAAACAGCCAATGAAACCATGAAACCCATCTGAGAAAACATCTCGAGACACTGTCCGAGGTTTGTTTTTTTTCCAATCATGCAGTTCATGGAGCAGGACATCATTATACTGTGCACACTCATTAAGGCAGACCCTTTCTCTCCCTCGTGCTTTAGATAACAATTTATCGCTCACAGCTTATGTGAGTGAGATAAGCTCATACATAAGAACTATGCAAGGCCACTGAAAGGGTTTAAAATAAAATCGACAAATTAGCACTTGCACTCTCCGAAATCAATCCCATCCTGTCTTTTCAGTGTGATACACCCAGTGTTAGAAAGTTTGAAGCCAACTGGAAGATCTATGTCAAATTATTGGCAGAAATACGAAAACTTAGAATGGCTTGGTTAATCACATGACTGTGGGGCAACTCACATGCCAATAGTTACATGAAGTTTAAACAAAAATTCAGGCATTAATTAATTATGATAAGGTGTTTGATGTATTTACTGCTCTACCCCGTAAACATCTTTACCTTACTGACAGTTGAGTACGCATAAGACTCTACCTGTATGCTGACACAAGTGTAGTTGTTAGAGTGTCACTCCTGTAATGTAGTGGTAAAGCTAGCCTTAGGTTATTAACTGTTTAGTAGTGGTAATATATCTAGTACGTTTAACTGTTAAGTACATACTGGCAGTGCACTAGTAAAGGTAGCAGAGGTGTTGCTGTAGAGTACATATAAATGATACTACGTGATTTTTGCAGTGAAGGGATTGTACAGTACCAGCTCTCCACTACTGTTCTCTACAACAACTTTTCCTTTAGTCAACTGCAGCTTTTGACCCAAACTACATGCTTCCAGTTACTTCAACTCAGGGTGTGCTCAAGCATTATTTTCCGGGTATGGAATGCTAACTTTTATTTGGTAGCATGAGTGTTATCCTGAATGTGCCTCTGCCATAATTAAATTTTTTTTTCATTGAAATAATACCATAGTGAAAAAGAAGAGCAAAATACCTGAATATTTTTATTTTTAAAATTACCTTGGATCTACAAACTATTAACTATTATCCTAACTCAGCTGATTCAAGCCTTAGCTCAATATAGGTTGTATTGGAACTTGTTGCTTGCAACTTACAAGTTGACACATATCACATTAATAGTTCTTGATGTTTCTCTTCTCTTATGTTTTACACTGTGGCATTTTATCATCATTACATCATGCATTTTTATTAATAACATGCCATTACTTTATGCAAACCAATATGGCTGCTGTTAGCAGAGACTTTTCCCGCATGCACTCACTTGTTGCAAGTGGCATGTTGTGGCAAGTGCATGTCATTCAGGTATTGGTATATGGTACTCAAGTGCATGTCCCTTCAGGGTTTGGTATACTGTACTCAAGAGCATTCATTCAGGGTTTGGTATACTGTACTGCAAGTTATTGTTGGTATACTGTACTCAAATACCTGCAAATATCCTTATGTAGTACGAAAAATGAAATGATGCATACATATTTAATATACAGTAGATCTCTCACATACTGTGGTAGTTACGTTCTTGACAATGCATGTGTTAGAAAATCCTGTGTTACAGTAAGCCATCATTAAAAGGTTTTGTCTGCATGATGAAAAATTGTGGAATTTTTTGTATAACACTTCTTAATATTAACATAACAACGATTCGTGGGAGGGGAAAAAATTTTTGAGCGACATCGTCCCCTCTGGATATGTACCATCCTCTGCCTAGTTGTTTATATCTTTTTTCCTTACCATATCTTAAATCCTGCCAACAATTCCATGGCACCCGTAGGGAGCATACAATGTTTGCTGACAGTGGCAAGAAAAGGGTTTAAAGCATTAAATCTAGATTAACAAAGAAAATAGAGATATAGACAAGAGAATATCCAATGGCTGTAATGACATGACTCTTTGTGCATATAAAAAGAATGAGGTAGAATGATCTCTGTGATACTGAACTGACTGATTTACTGGCTGACTTACTGATTTGACTGACTTACTGACTTGACTGATTACTGACTGACTTACTGAACTGACTTACTGACTTGACTAATTTACTAACTGCTGACTTGACTGAGACCGCTTGACAGATTTATTGACTGACTTAAAGTTAGACATTTTCACTGAAGAGTACCCATGAAACGGTGTCTAGAGCAGCTATGCCTTACTGTCATTTTAAATTTATTGCAGGATAAAATAGAACAGGAAATCCATTACAGAATTTTATGCACACTCCATTACAACCATTGATTTCAGTACAAGTACCTCTACCATCCACCTAGCCCAGTAGAGCTCACAGCATAACTCTCCACAATCATCCACAAACACCAGCCAACCCACAATTTAAGGTAAGAAATACTATTAATTCTGTTGCATTTGTAATCTTAAGCAGAAAAACAACATAATACATCACGACAAAGTAACTACAATTACATATTCACTTTTATTTTTGAACATCTGGAGGCTTAAAAAAAAAGTTGTTTGGCTTTCCTGGGGGCTCCCAGGAACATTAATACTATTTTTTCCCATAAATTCTTCAGTTTTGTCTAACATAATTTTAACTAACGGCATTTTCAGGAGTGTAACTACCGTGATAAACACAGTCTAACGGAATATGAACGAAGAACTTATGGGAAAAATAGGGGTTACATCCTGGGATCCCCCAAAAGCTGAACATCTTTTTTTAGAACCTCCAGATCTTACAGAAATAAAAATATAAATGCTGTTTTTGTTGCTTAAGACTACAAATGCGCCAGAAATAATAATGTTTTACCTTAAATTGTGGTTGTCTGGTGTATGTCAGTGATTGTGTAGACAGGGGAGATGCATGTTGTGCCCGACTGGGCTGAAGTGGATGGTTTTTAGTTGTCGGCAGAATGTGGATGGATGAGGGTCTGGTACTTGATTCGAGTGTGTATTGGAGTAGGCATAAATTCCGTAATGGATCTCTGGCTTCTTTTACCCAGCAGGCACTGTACATTACTCCAGAAGCTGGTCTGCAGGTTTGGAATCAAGTGCAATTTAACCCGTAAAGGTGTAAACGGTCAATGTATATATACAGTGGCCCCCCGCATAACGATCACCTCAGAATGCGACCAATTATTTAAGTGGTATTTATGTAAGTGCGTTTGTACGTATGTTTGGGGTATGAAATGGACTAATCTACTTCACAATATTCTTATGGGAACAAATTCGGTCAGTACTGGCACCTGAACATAACTTCGGAGTGAAAAAATATCGTTAACCGGGTCCTACTGTACATTCTCACGCCCAGAGCGCCGAATAATTTTGAAAAATAAAAAAAAATAATTTTTATAAAGAAATAAAGAGAACATATTTGCTAGATGTCATAGGATGAAAATGAAATAAAATTAAGGTCAGTAACTTTACCGAGATATGAGGCTGCGAAGTTTCACCTTTAATGGCGCACCGACGGCAAAGAACGTATATATATGTTTGGACCATTACGATTTAACGACAACTAATTTTGTTTCATCAACTTTCTCGTGTAGTTTTACACTTGAATGACTTAATAACTCCAGTCCATGGTTTGTTTAACTCTTTCAGGGTCCTGTGGTTTTGTTATTATTGGCGTACCATAGATCTATGGCTTTGAAGCTAGGTCCAAGCCTTAGATCATGCCAAATTCTAGCAGCTTCAAACTTCTAGCACGAGAAAGCTGGAAGGCCCTACTTAAAGAGAATGGGTCTGCGTGGTCAGTGTTGCAGTAAACAAAAAATCGGGGCTTCTTGCATTGCAAGTGGGAATGCCCATCTCAGTATCATTGTTCATCAGCTTTGCTGCAAGGAAGCTCTCACTCCCGTCGAATTGGGACTCTCCTCTTTCTCAGTTATAGTTCAACAATGATGGAAGTGATCTGAAGAGGAATTCTGTGGTTTTGGAACCATATGGTATATTGTACCATATGGTACAATGGTAAAATATGGTACAATGGTACCATATTCACAATGTACCATATGGTACATGTACCCATAGAATATTGTGTACCATGTGGTATAGGTACAGGGACCCTAATGGAAATAAGTCCTGTACATTTTTTGGGTTATCCAAGGTTACACCACACACATGCTGCTATGGATGCAAAATCTTTGTAACTGTATTTGTGTATACCAAGAATAAACTTACTTGCAAATCCACACGCACTTGAATAAGTTTATCATTAACATAAACACAAAAACAGTTGCAAGATTATCATAAAGAAAATAAAACAAAAGAAAGAAGGAACACTGCAACAGGCCTACTGACCCATGTGGAGCATCCATGTCCCCCCCAGATTAGACCAATGACCCCCCCCCAAGATTAGCCCAATGAGCCCACCCAGTCTGGTCATCCCCACACAAGGATGGAGCACTGCACCAGACGCCAGCATCATAAGCAAGTCAGGTCCAACTCACACCCACCCACACCCACTCATGTATTTATCTAACCTATTTTTAAACTACTCAACGTTTTAGCCTGAAAAACTGTACTCGGGAGTTTGTTTCCACTCATCCACAACTCTCATACCAAAAAAAAACCGTGGGGGTGGTGGCTTTCCCTATATCCATCCGCTGAATCTGAAATGTTACCAACTTGAAACCATTGCTGCGACTCCTGTCCTTGGCTGGAAATTTTTTTCAGCCAACCGCTATTTAACAACCCATTTTATTTTATTCCTGTTTTCCAATTATACACCTCGATCATATCCCCCCTAATTCAAAGCCCTTTCAAGGGAGGTGCAGATTCAGGGCCCTCAGTCTATCCACTAGGGAAGATTTCTGATACATGGGATCATCTTTGTCATCCTCCTCTGTACTTTTTTCCAGAGCATTTATATCCATTCTGAAATACGGTGACCAAACGAGCAGCATAGTCTAAATGAGGCCTAACCAAGGATATATAGAGTTGAAGAACAACCTGAGGGCTTCTATTATTTATACTTCTAGATATGAAGCCAAAAATTCTGTTAGCTTTATTGCGAACACTAATGCACTGTTGTCTTGGTTTTAAATTTCTGCTAACCAGAACTCCTAAATCCTTTTTGCAATCAGTAGTAAAAGATCTACATTATTTAGTTTTATAGTGCATGGTTATTTACCTGTCCAACATTTAGAACTTTGCATTTGTCAATATTAACCCTTTGACTGTTTCCGACGTATAAATACGTCTTACGAGCCAATGTTTCTGACGTATTTATACGCATAAATTCTAGCAGCTTCAAATCAAGCAGGAGAAAGCCTGGTTAGGCCCACATGTGAGAGAATGGTCTCCATGGTCAGTGTGCACCATAAAAAAAAATGGGGGACCAGGGGGTGCATTGTGGGAAGCCATTTCAGTTGTCCTTTTTCACATGTCTAGCTTAAGAAATATGTGATTCCCACAAATCTGGGACCTCTCTTCCCAAGTGATGCTCTAACACAGATGAAGTGTCAGTGAAGATCAATTTCATGATTAGGAGGAGTTTGAGACCAAAAGCAATGGGAGGAGGAGAGGGGGAGGAGGGGGGAGAAGGGGAGGAGGGGGAAGGGAGGGAAAGGAAGAGGAGGAGGTGAGGAGGAGGAGGAGAAAGAGGAGGAGGGGGAGGAAGAAGATGTAATAATATTGTTCCTTGAAGCAAGAAAAAAAAAAGTCCACCCATGACAGTGACAAAAATAAGGGGAGATAACATCTGATAAGAGCTGACTTTGATGAGCGTAAAGGAGGGTAATATTACATGACCATCGCCCTCCCTTTGTTTTTGCTGGAAACACAAACATTTCTGTCTGTCTATTTGTCTGTCTGTCAAGCTCCCTGTCTGTCCATCTAGCTCTCTGTCTCAGAGAGAGCCACAAGACTGTATCATCAGTTTCCCTCACATCTTCAAGCAGAGTATAGCACTTTGTCTGGATTTCTTGGTTATCCTAGGTAATTTACACTATGTATACTTGTATTTATGTGAAACCTGTGAGACAGAGATAGGCAGACAGATAGAAAGAGAGACCAGATTGAAAGTATAAATGAGGGAGAAAGATAATTAGATAGAATGGAGGAGGGAAGCAGCATCCGACCCCTTTGTTTTGACAGGCGGTAGGGGAGAGACTAATGAGACAATATGTCACTTTTACAGCTGCCCACTTCTGACTCCAAAACAATTATAAGCCCCACACTCGCACACAAGACAAGGAGGAGGAGAAGGGAGGAGAAGGGGGAGAAGGAGGAGGAGGAGGAGAAGGAGGAGGAGAAGGAGGAGGAGGAGGGAGGAGAAAGGGGGAGGAGAAGGAGGAGGAGAAGGAGGAGAGGGGGAGGAGGAGGAGGGGGAGGGGGAGAAGGAGAAGGAGAAGGAGGAGGAGAAAAGGAGGAGGAGAAGGAGGAGGAGAAGGAGGAGGAGGAGAAGGAGAAGGAGGAGGAGGAGAAGGAGGAGGGGAGGAGGGGGAGAAAAAGGAGGAGAAGGAGAGGAGGAGGATGATTGATTGTTTGTTTTTGTAAACAAGTCTTGTAAACAATATTGATAATTATGTTTGTGTGCTTATTGTGTTGTATACAACGAGTGTATATATATACATTGCACCTTACTTGGTCTCATAGGGCCCATAAGTTATGTGAAAAAATAAAATAGTGAAAAAAAAACAAAAAACCTTCAATTACAAGTAAACTAAAGTTTACCGGGTGAGCGGGAGTCGCCGCTGTTGCCATAAAGCGGGTCATTTTCTGCAAACTTCACGCTCTAAAATCTCGGTAATACCGATGGCAAAAAATTTTTTTTTTGGACTAAAACACTCAGAAAAATAATCTTAACATTTTCATAAGAAAAAATAATTTTTTTTTTTGAATATTTGGCGACATAGAATGACAGTTTCAGAGAGGGGCCTGAAACAGTCAAAGGGTTAAACTGCATCTGCCACTTCTCCGACCATTGCATCAGTCTATTCAAATCATCCTGGAGTGCTCTAGTGTCCTCATTAGAATGAATTGGACGGCCTATTTTGGTGTCATCAGCAAATTTGCTTATATCCATTTATTCCCTCATCTATGTCGTTTATGTAAATTGTGAACAACACCGGGCCCAACACTGACCCCTGAGGAACACCGCTTGTGATGTGCCCCCATTCTGATTTCTCCCCAATTATGCAACCTCTCTGCTGTCTATTTGTCAGCCATGCCTCTACCCATGAAAAAATTTCTCCTTCTATTCCGTGTGCCTTAATTTTTCCTCAATAGCGTCCGGTGTGGAATGCTAATCGAAAGCCTACTGAAGTCCATATACACAATATAATTCTTTTACCATGATCTCCCTCCTCAAACACCTTAGTAAAAAAAGTTAGTAAATTCGTAAGACAGGAACGCCCCTTTGTAAAACCATGTTGAGATTCATTAATCAATCTGTGCCTGTCAAGATGGCTATGAATTACTCCGGCAATTATTGATTCCATAAATTTCCCACTATGGAGGTAAGGCTTATTGGTCTATAGTTCGAAGCCAAGGACCTGTCACCTGCCTTGTAAATAGGTATTACATTTTCCACTTATCAGGCACTATGCCAATTTGTAGTGATATACTAAAAAGATTAGCCAAAGGTATGCTAAGTTCCCTCTTTACATTCCTTTTAACACCCTTGCAAACAGTTCATCAGGGCATGGGATTTGTTTGGTTTTAGTTTTCTCTATTTGTCTGAGGACCATGTCAAATAGTTACCGCAATCGTTTATAGTTTATTACATCCTGTTCTCATAAAACTATTATTTCAGGAATATCGCTAGTATTTTCCTGAATGAAAACTGAGAGGGAAATAGGTATTTAGAATTTCACACATATTTCCCTTTTCACTGTCAGTGATCTGACCAGAGTTACTCTTAAGAGGGCCAGTCTTGTCCTAATCTTACTTCTGTAATCCTGAAAGAATCCTTAGGGTTAATCTTTTAAAAACCCTTGCGACCTTACCTAATAATCCCCTTTTTTCTTTTTTTTGTTCCTCTCTTTTTTTCTCTCTTTAATTGAATATATTGATTTCTTAACTGCCCATCCCCTCTTTTGATACGCCTAAATATGCCCTTCTTTTGACCAATGAGATGTTTTAATCTATTGTTCAACCATTTGGGATCATTTTTGTTAGATCTAATTTCCCTACTCGGGAAAAAAAGTTTGTCTGGGCAGCTAGAACTATGGTCTGAAAAATGTCATATTGGCAGCCAAGATCACCTACCTGACCCATAGTCAGGACATCCCAATTTAGCCCACCCAGGTAATTTTTCAGTCCCAGGGAAAGTCGGCCAAGCGAAAATCTGGGACAGAGATTTGATTTCAGTTATCTGGGTAATTCCATGATATATTAAAACTAAGTGATTTGTGATCACTTTCCCCAAGCTCATCATTAACCTCAAGATTATTAATTAGTGAACCCGCACGGGTTCACTTTTCATAGGTTGACTCGCGAGTCGTAGTTCGTCTGAGACGTGTACCCACGGCGTGAGCAATGGCGGCAGCTAGTCTGGCATTGTTTACCAGTGAGCGAAGGTCCCCTCATGTGCTCCAGCGAAATATTTCATAATTTTCCCATTTATTTTAGTGCTTGCGGGTACAAAATAAGCTACCAGGGCTCTCAAGAAAGCTCCTAGTGCCAAGCCTGTGGTAAAGATGGTGAGAAATACGATTGAATTTAAGAAAACCATCATTGAACAATATGAAAGGGGTACAAGTGTGGCCGAACTGTCCAGGATGTATAAGAAACCCTACACAACCTTATGTTCCATAGTGGCCAAGAAAAAAGGAAATCAAGGATGCTGTTGTTCAAAGGGGGTAACTATGCTGACAAAAATGAGATCACCAGTACTCGAAGAGGTTGGAAGTTATTATTGGTGTGGATAAATGAGAAAAAATTTAAAGCAGGAGTTACTCTTATGACTTCGATTATTTGTGAAAAGGCCCTGGGCAGTTGCTTTATGATTTGGTAAAGAAATTGCCTGCAAATAGTGGTGATGTGGGTAAATTTAAGGCCAGCAAAGGCTGGGTTTGAGAGATTTAAGAACCATACTGGCATAACAAGTGGGGTAAGGCATGGTGAGGCTGCCAGTTCGGACCACAAGGCGGCTGAAAAATATGAGCATAAATTTCCCCAGGAGTACATAGAGGCTGAAGGACTGAAACCTGAACAAGTGTTCAATGTGATAAAAACAGGCCTCTTTGGAAGAAAATGAAAAAGGGACCTTCTTTAAACACAAGAGGAAAAGGCCAATGCCAGGACACAAGCCATGAAAGACAGGCTGACACAAAATGTTCTGTGGCTAATGCAAGTGGGGATTTAAAAAGTGAAGCCATTTCTAGTGAAACCATTCTGAAAATCCCAGAGTGTTCAGGAAAACAATGCTATGAAGAGTAAATTGTGTGTTTTTTGGAAATCTAAATAGTAAGGCATGGGTCACGAGGGAAAATTTTTCGTTGAGTGGTTCAATGAAGTGTTTGGCCCTAGTTAAAGGGAAATATCTCATGGAAAAGAATTGGATCTCAAGTGCCTGTTAGTAATGGACAATGCACCTCTCATCCTCCAAATTTGGGATGACCTAATTTTCGAGGAGTTTGGGTTCATCACAGTAAATTTTCTTGCCCCCGAATCCCTCCCTCTCCTCCAGCCCATGGACCAGCAGGTCATTGCAAACTTTAAAAAGCTCTACAAAAAAGCAATGTTTCCAGGTGCTTGACTGTGACCACAGACCCTCACTTGGCCCTAAGGGAATTTGGAGAGAACACGTCAGCACCTCCATTGCATAACCCTTATAGGTATGGCTTGGAGGGAGTGACTACCAGGACTTTGAACTCGCCTGAGAAAATTGTGGCCAGATTGTGTCGAAAAGAGAGATTTTGAAGGGTTTGGGACGACCCTGATGAGCCTATGTCTGTTGTAAAATCAATTGTGGCACTGGGGAGTTCCATGGGGTTGGATGTGAGTTTGGAGGATGTGGAAGAATTGGTGGAAGACCACAATGAGAGCTCACCACTGAGGAGCGCAAGAGCTTCAGCAGGAAGAGCAACACATCGCAGCTCAGAATGTTGCTGCAGAGGAGGAGGAAGAGAGATGGAAGAAGGTGCCTTCTTCAGAAATTAAAGAGATTTTTTACAAAGGGGGGTAAGATGGGAAGCTTTATGGAGAAACATCACCCTAACAAGGTTGTTGCAAGCCAGGTTGGCAACATGTACAGTGACAAAGTCTTGGGCCATTTAAGGGAAGTGTTAAAGAGACGCCAGAAACAGAGCTCTCTCCACAGTTATTTTGCGAGACAGGACTCCAGTGACTCTCAAGGGGGTCCTAGTGGCATTAAAGAAACAGAGAAGAAAAAGCAACCCCAGAAAAGCAATTGGTACCTGAGGTGTTGCTGGAAGAGGATTCCCCTTCCAAACTATAAACAATCCACTCTCTCTCCTCCTCCAGTCTCCCATACACTAAGAAGAATCTCCAATAAAGGTAAGTGTTATGCTGTTAATGTTTCATTCATCATTTCCCATTGTATTGTTTATGTACTACATGTTGGTTTAGAAAGACACGTAAGCAAACACTATAACATATTTATTAGAAAACGTTTCGGTCCTGGGACCTTGATCACTTCTAAGGTTTATACCATGTACTACATGTATATTTCATGTAAAAAATTTTTTTGTTTTAATACTTCAGGGTGTCAGGAACAGATTAATTGTATTTACTTTATTTCTTATGGGGAAAATTGATTCGTAAATCGTAAATTTCGTTTATAGTAATGGCTCCAGGAACGGATTAATTACGAAAAACGAGGGACCACTGTAAGTAAATAAGTAAGTTTATTCAGGTATACACAAATACAGTTACATAGTTTATCATACATAGCAGCATATATGTAGAGAACCTATGATAACCCAAAAAAGTCAAAGTGATTTATTTCCAGTACCTGGCATGGACGTGCCATATATGACTTTTGGTAAATAGTTTTTTTTCTCAGTTGTTTGTTGGGCTATCTTATTGAAACTTGGGCAATGTATAATGGAAAGATGCTTCTTAACATACACCAAAAAAAAAAAAAAAAAAAAAAAAAAAAAGACGATAAATAAGGAAGTTCACTTCTCAGCCATTAGCCGCCTCTTTGCCGTATATTTTCTTATGGTTTTTATGGTTGTATTCTCGTTTTTTTGGTCTCATTGGATAGAATGGAAGGTGTACAGTGGACCCTCATCCAACGGCTTTAATCCGTTCCAGAGAGTTAGCCTTTAGTCGAATTAGCCATTAGTGAATTAATTTTCCCCATAAGAAATAATGGATATCTAATTAATCCATTCCAGAGAGCCGAAAGTATTAAAAAATATTTTTTTTCTACATGAAATATACATTTCCCTACACAGAAAACAATGAGATATGCCCAATACATACATAAATAAATACTAAAATGACACTTACCTTTATTGAAGAGTTTTGTTGAGTGATGAGACACTGTTTTTCGTGAACACTCTGGGATTTTCACAGTGATACATGAGTAAAGGCTTCACATTGCAATCCCCACTAGCATTACAACAAAACATGAGAGTTAGCCTGTCTTTCATAGACTTGTGTCCTGTGAGTACCTTTTCTTCCTGAGTAATGTAGGTCCTGTGTGGCATTTTCATCCAGAACAGGCCTGTTTTGTTACAATTAAACACTTGTTGGGGTTGGAATTTTTCAGCTTCGCCATGCCTTATCACACTGTGTATGCCACTACGATTCTTAACCCTTTCAGGGTCCAAGGCCCAAATCTGAAGTGGTGCCCCAGTGTCCAAGAATTTTCAAAAAAAATAATTGTTATTTTTTCTTATGAAATCGTAGAGAATCCTTTTGTGAAGGTAATAAAACAAAAAGTACGAAATTTGGTGGAAAATTGACGAAATTATGCTCTCGCGAATTTTGATGTGTCAGCGATATTTACGAATCGGCGATTTTGCCGACTTTGACTCCCATTTTAGGCCAATTACTTTATTCCAATCAACCAAATTCCCTTTGCTATTTCACTAGTATTACTTCTAAATTTTATCGATTGAGCACAAGAAATCTTCAGTCAACTGTTTCAACTACAAAAAAAAGTGATCGGAAATTGTTAAATTTTGGGCCCAAATTTAACACAAAGTTCCCAAAAAATTCCAATTTTAAAATAGGCTCCAGAATAAACAATGTAGGTATTTCCCGGAACTAAACTAAAATTTCCTCTGTTCATTAGTTACATTTTTTTAGGCTTTACAAATAAATTCCATTTTGATTTTTTATTCACATAATGAATTTTTTCACACCAAAAAATAGAAGATTTACTGTTATGCAATACTATAATAATTGTATAAATATCATCACATATTTTGAATGTATATTAACCCACCAGCTGACGTGTATTAGATGTGTGAGGTCGTTTGTTTACTCTTGAATATCGGCAAAAATTTAACATTCTGCTACTTTGAGCTCAGTTTCAAACCAATTTCCAGTGCTAAAACCAATCAAAATCAACTCTATTTCTGTAATATGGACTTCCATTCTATCAAATGAGACCAAGAATCGCAAATACAACTATAAAAAATAACGGAAAAACACTGCAAAGTCGCTGTTTTAATCGAAAAATCATGATTTCAGTTTTTTTCTCTCATTATACACAGTGTGCTGCAGGATCTGTTTTATGTGGTGCACACATACCACATAGATGTATTCTCTCATATCTAGGCCCAAATGTACCACTCACAGTTTATCAGAGTGAGCTGAGCTCATGACGTAGATCTACGGTTTGGACCCTGAACGTAAAGCCGTAGATCTACGGGACGGACCCTGAAAGGGTTAAATCTCTCAAACCAACCTTTGCTGGCCTTAAATTCACCAATATGAGCACTAGTTCCAGGCATTTTTTCCTGTTCACCTGGGTGTTAGTCAACTGGTGTGGGTTGCATCCTGGTGGACAAGATTAAGGACCCCAATGGAAATAAGTTAGACAGTCCTCGATGATGCACTGACTTTCTTGGGTTATCCTTGGTGGCTAACCCTCTGGGGTTAATTGTTTCTCGGTATTCTCGATAAGCCACACCAACAACAGTCTCTCCACATCTTCGAGTAGTACAGCTGACCGTGGTGCAGCAGCAGCTGATGGTGGTGCAGCAACAGCTGATGGTGGTGCAGCAACAGCTGACAGTAGTGCAGCAGCAGCTGACCGTGGTACAGCAGCAGCTGATGGTGGTGCAGCAAAAGCTGACGGTGGTGCAGCAACAGCTGATAGTGCAGCAGCAGCTGACTGTGGTACAGCAGCAGCTGATGGTGGTGCAGCAACAGCTGACGGTGGTGCAGCAACAGCTGATGGTAGTACAGCAGCAGCGGCTGACCGTGGTATAGCAGCAGCTGATGGTGGTGCAGCAACAGCTGTCGGTAGTGCAGCAGCAGCAGCTGACCGTGGTACAACAGCAGCTGATGGTGGTGCAGCAACAGCTTACGGTAGTGCAGCAGCAGCAGCTGATGGTAGTGCAGCAGCAGCTGTGGTATGATAGTATTTTGATAGGTCTCCCTCAACATTCGCGAGGGTTAGGGGATCAAGAGCCTCACGAATGTTGAAAAATCGCGAATGTTTGGTGCCCCAATATATTGTAGGGAAATATAATACAATACCGCTTCCTTGTTGAACCATGAACAATCATAAAATACATGAAAACTTCGTAAATTGTACTAAATACATATATGTTAAGGTTTAATAACATGTATGTTTAAATACCACTGCCTCCACCAATGTCTCCACCACTTCCTTAACCACTGTGAATCCATACTACCTTCCCTCCGACCCCCGCAACTGGCAGCCAGCCCTCCCACCACTCAGTGTGGTGAGTGTTTTGTTTGTTCATTATTCGCTATTAAACTACAATATAAATAATGTAAACCCATTCATGATTGCATATTGGAATGGCTGTTCAGACAGGTATTGGAGGGTGACATCATGTGTTTACTCTTGAACACAGCAAAGAATCAATTATTTCTGCTACTGCTAATAACAACAACAACAACAACAACAATAATAATAATAATAATAATAATAATAAATATGATAGAATTGAAGAAGGAAATTGTACAAAAATATGAGGGAGTGGTTGACACATCATCATTGTGGCTTTGTTTATGCTGGAGTGAGCATTAGTCTCCCTGCTCTTCCAAACATTTCACAATAATTCATTGTTTCGTGCTTGTAGATTGAGTGCGACTGGAGTGGCAGAGGCAGTGGTTGAGGAAGCGGTTGAGGCAGTGGGTGAGGCAGTGGGTGAGGCAGTGGGTGAGGCAGTGGGTGAGGCAGTGGGTGAGGCAGTGGTTGAGGCAGCAGTTGAGGCAGCAGTTGAGGCAATGGTAGAGGCAGTGGTTGAGGCAGCGGTTGAGGCAATGGTAAAGGCAGCAGTTGAGGCAGTGGTATTTAATAGTATATATGTTATAAATACAGTGGACCCCCGCATAGCGATATTAATCCGTGCAAGAGAGCTCATTGTTATGCGAAATTATCGTTATGCGAATGAATTTTCCCCATAAGAAATAATGGAAATCAAATTAATCCGTGCAAGACACCCAGAAGTATGAAAAAAAAAAATTTACCACATGAAATATACATTTTCCTACACACAAAGAGAAGGATACATGCACAATAGTAGAGTAGTACATGCACAATATATATTGTGCATGTACTAGTCTACTAAATGAAGAATAAATGACACTTACCTTTATTGAAGATGCAGCAATGACTGATGAGACACTGTGTCCTGGGAGTGCCTTTTCCTCCTGAGTACTGTAGGTCCTGTTTGGCATTTTTTTCCAGAACAGGCCTTATCACACTGTGTATGCCACTACGATTCTTAAATCTCTCAAACCAACCTTTGCTGGCTTTAAATTCACCAATATGAGCACTAGTTCCAGGCATTTTTCCCTGTTCACCTGGGTGTTAGTCGACTGGTGGGGTTGCATCCTGGGAGACAAGATTAAGGGCCCCAATGGAAATAAGTTAGACAGTCTTCGATGACACTGACTTTTTTGGGTTATCCTGGGTGGCTAACCCTCTGGGGTTAATTGTTTCTTGGTATTCTCAATAAGCCACACCAACAACGGTGCTACAGCAGCAGCAGCAGCAGCTGACAGTGCTACAGCAGCAGCAGCAGCAGCTGACAGTGCTACAGCAGCAGCAGACGATGCTACAGCAGCAGCAGACGATGCTACAGCAGCACAGCAAGCACTGACGGTGGTACAGCAGCAGCTGACAGTGCTACAGCAGCAGCAGATGATGCTACAGCAGCAGCAGATGATGCTACAGCAGCAGCAGACGGTACTACAGCAGCAGCAGCAGCTGACGGTGGTACAGCAGCAGCAGCAGCTGACAGTGCTACAGCAGCAGCAGACGGTACTACAGCAGCAGCTGATGGTGGTACAGCAGCAGCAGCAGCTGACAGTGCTACAGCAGCAGCAGATGATGCTACAGCAGCAGCAGACGATGCTACAGCAGCAGCAGACAGTACTACAGCAGCAGCAGCAGCAGCAGCTGACAGTGCTACAGCAGCAGCAGACGATGCTACAGCAGCAGCAGACGATGCTACAGCAGCAGCAGACGGTACTACAGCAGCAGCAGCAGCAGCTGACAGTGCTACAGCAGCAGCAGACGATGCTACAGCAGCAGCAGACGATGCTACAGCAGCCGCAGACGGTACTACAGCAGCAGCAGACGGTACTACAACAGCAGCAGCAGCAGCTGACGGTGGTACAAAAGCAGCAGCAGCTGACAGTGCTACAGCAGCAGCAGATGATGCTACAGCAGCAGCAGACGGTACTACAGCAGCAGCAGCAGCAGCTGACGGTGGTACAGCAGCAGCAGCAGCTGTACCAACAATAGTAGCGATGGTTGATTGGGGTTTATTATACAACCTGGCCAGCTCGGAGACACGCACTCCACTTTCATACTTATCAATGATCTTTTTCTTCATCTCTATAGTATTTCTCACCCTTATTGCTGTAGGGTTGGCACTAGAAGCTTTCTTGGGGCCCATGGTCACTTATTTTGCAGATAAAATCACCAAAAACACTGTAATAATATGAAATGTTCCAATTGTATGCTTGGATGTTACCGCGGAGGCTGGCTGGTAAACAATGCCACTGGCGGAACATGTGAGGCTGGCTAAGGGCGCACATTAGACGCGTCTCGGACGAACAGCGTTGAGCAGGTTTTTTAGCGGTATGCAAGGCAAAATCTTGGCGATAAAATGTAGCGGTATGCGGATTTAACGTTATGCAAGGCCAACGGTATGCGGGGGTCCACTGTAATAATAGTACATGTTATTATTAATAACATGTATTATTATTATTATTACATGTATGTTATTAAATACCACTGCCTCAACCACTGCCTCAACCACTGCCTCACCCACTGCCTCAACCACTGCCTCGCCCACTGCCTCGCCCACTGCATCACCCACTGCCTCACCCACAGCCTCACCCACAGCCTCACCTACTGCCTCACCTACTGCCTCACCTACTGCCTCAACCACTTCCTCAACCACTGCCTCTACCACTCCAGTCGCACTCAATCTACAAGCACCAAACACAGTGAATTATTGTGAAATGTTTGTAAGACCACGGAGACTAACGCTCACTCCAGCATAAACAAAGCCACACTGACAATGTGTCAACCACTCCCTCGTATTTTTGTACAATTTCCTTCTTCAATTCTATCGTATTTATTATTATTATTATTATTATTACTACTACTACTATTGTTATTATTAGCAGTAGCAGAAATGTTTGATTCTTTGCTGTGTTCAAGAGTAAACACATGGTGTCACCATCCAATACCTGTCTGAACAGCCATTCCAATGTGCAGTCATGAATGGGTTTTCGTTATTTATACTGTAGTTTAATAGCAAATAATGAACAAACAAAACATTCACCACACTGAATGGTGGGAGGGCTGGCTGCCAGTTGCGGGGGTCGGAGGGAGGGTAGTAGGGACTCGCAGGTGGCGGGAAACTTTAATATGATTTGGCGGCTGGGAATTTGGCAGCTGGGAATTTGGCGATTGGGAATTCGTGAATGTGTGAAGCCTGCAAAAGTTGAAAACACGAATGTTGAGGGATACCTGTATTTCTCATCCTTTTTAGCACAGGGTTAGCACTAGAAGCTTTCTTGGGGCCCATGGTGGCTTATTTAGCAGTTACAAGCACTAAAAACACTGGAATAATACAAAATATATTGCAGGTGCACATGGAATCGACTGCAACGGCTTGTGAACATGGGCACACTGGCTGTACACAGAGTCTTGGAGTGGCTGGGCCCGCTCAGGCCGCATGCCATTAGATAAGTTTTTCGCCATTGGTAGAGCCAATATTTTGGTGCCAAAGAGCACATTAGTTGAATTTGGCATTAGTCAGTGCCGCCGTTGGTTGAGGGTCCACTGTATTACAGAAATAGATATGATTTTGATTGGTTTCACGATGAAAAGTACCTTGAAATTGAGCTCAAAGTAGCGAGAATGTTCGATTTTTGCCAATGTTCAATGAACTTTCTTCTGTAAGTCAAGTTAGTTAATTTTATGAAGTGTATTCTAACCTAACCACTCTGAAATCTGGCAAACTCAGTAATCCGGCACACTGCAGGTCCCAGTGATGCTGGATTTGTGATGGCGGACCTGTATGTACTTACACACACGGTGCAGAGATGGTGGGGGAGATTGAGGGTGGGGGATGTTGAGGGTGGGGGGTTTTGAGGGTGCGGCACATAATGTCAGTGGCCCTGTTAACCTCCAACAACAACAATGTTTTGTTTGATCTCTGAACTTAATTGATACAGCTTTAGTATCTACATGTTGTAGATGTACTAAGCTGGTATTTCCTTGCTAAGTCCATGGAAATTGTCATCTTTTTCTTATCAGCACTGTCCTTTGCACTTATTTTCTTAGGACCCATGGTTAGAAAAAAGAAATTTGGCCAAATGACTAAAAAAAGTGCAAGCAAGCACGAGAGAGCTGCTCCCACAGCGATGTAAACATGTATACATGTACAGCTTACCGGATGTTTTGGCATCAGCTGTGCCAACTAGCGGCAACATTCTGAATGATTATTTCATAGGTATTATGTATTATTATTATTATTGTTATTAATTTACAGTGGACATTTGGTTTTCGTCGATCTTAGTTATCGCTGATTTCTGTTTTGGCCGACTTTTTTTGTCAATTTTTGGCTTAAGTTTTCATTGATTACCTCCATTTTCATCGATCGTACAGAACCTGTCCAGTCCCCAGCGTGCAGAAAAAGCCGCCTCCCGCACACATTCTTAGCCAGTGTAGTGCTGTTTCTCGGTCAGTGAACATATCCTGCCAGGTCATACGAACCATTTCATAATGATCCATTGTTTTTGCCACTTGTTCATCATGTGTGACTGCTATATAAGCGACCATGGCCCCAAAGAAAGCTCCTAGTGCCAGTGTTTTGGTAAAGAAAGTGAGGAACACCATAGAACTGAAAAAAGAAATCCTAAGAAAATCTGATATTGGCATACGCATTGCTGAACTCGGCAGGATGTACGGGAAGTCACCATCAACAATCAGATCCATTATGACAAAGAGAAAAGAAATCATGGAAGCTGATGTTGCCAAAGGGGTGAATACAATAACCAAATAGAGATCCTGTCGACCCTACACCTGTTATGCAATCAATTGTGGCATTGGGGAATTCCATGGGGTTGGATGTGAGTTTGGAGGATGTGGAAGAGTTGGTGGGGGACCACAATGAAGAGCTAACCACTGATGAACTGCAAGAGCTTCATCTGCAACAGCAACAGACCACAGCTGAGGAAATTGCTTCAGAGGAGGAGGAAGAGGGATGGAAGTTGGTGCCTTCTTCAAAGATTAAGGAGATTTGTGCAATGTGGGCCAAAGTGAATTCATTTATGGAGGAACATCACCTTGAGAAAGCTGTTGCAATCCTTGCTGGTGACTTTTACAGTGACAATGCCATGTCCCATTTTAGGCAAATCTTAAAGAGATGAAAGAAACAGGCCTATCTGGACAGATATTTTGTGCAACAGGGGCCCAGTGACTCTCAAGCTGGTCTTAGTGAGAGTAAAAAACAAAAGAGGGAAGGGGATTCCCCTTCCAAAAAATAACCTATCTTCCCTCTCCCTTCCTCCCTGCCTTCCTTCCAGCAAAAACAGCCTTCAGTAAAGGTAAGTGTCGTGTTTAATGTTCATTCTTTTGTGGGTGTAAATGTATATTTATGGTAAAAAAAAAAATTTGTTGGTACTTCTGGGTGTCTGAAACGGATTAATTCCATTTACATTATTTCTTATGGGGAAAATGGTTTCGTTTTTGGCTGATTTTGGTTTTGGCTTGTGGCTCTGGAACATATTAAACATGAAAACCAAGGGTCCACTGTATTATAATAATATAATTATTATTATAATTATTATTATTATTATTATTTTTATTATTATTAATTTAGGGAACTGAAGCTCGTACGTTCGGACACTCGTAAATCAAGGTTCCACTGTACTTACTACACTGTTTGTATCTGTGCCTACATATCTACACCTAGTCACTTAATGCTACATCATGGTATATTCACCATTAGGAGTGTATCCTCTATGTAGGTATTGTAGTTTAGCATTGATATGTCTTTACAATTATCACTTACATTGAATGTCAAGCTGCACAAACTTTTATTTTTAAGAACATGTGATGAATTCATGATTTATATAACATTGTGATGAACAGTTTCAAGTAGTTGGGTTTGCACCAGTGTCAAGTAGCTGAGGTCGCACCAGTGTCAAGTAGCTGGGGCGCTGGGGCTGCACCAGTGTCAAGTAGCTGGGGCTTAACCAGTGTCAAGTAGCTGAGGCTGCACCAGTGTCCAGTAGCTGGGGCTGCACAAGTGTCAGGTTGCTGGGGCTGCACCAGTGTCAAGTAGCTGGGGCTGCACCAGTGTCAGGTAGCTGGGGCTGCACTGGTGTCACATAACTGGAGCTGCACCAGTGTCAAGGAGCTGGGGCTGCACCAGTGTCAAGTAGCTGGGGCTTAACCAGTGTCAAGTAGCTGAGGCTGCACCAGTGTCCAGTAGCTGGGGCTGCACAAGTGGTCCAGGTCAGTCTGGGCGCTGCACCAGTGTCACATAGCTGGGGCTGCACCAGTGTCAGGTAGCTGGGGCTGCACTGGTGTCACATAACTGGAGCTGCACCAGTGTCAAGGAGCTGGGGCTGCACCAGTGTCAAGTAGCTGGGGCTGCACCAGTGTCACATAGCTGGGGCTGTACCAGTGTCACATAGCTGGGGCTGTACCAGTGTCACATAGCTGGGGCTGCACCAGTGTCAAGTAACTGGCGCTGCACCAGTGTCACATAGCTAGGGCTGCACTATTGTCAGGTAGCTGGGGCATCACCGGTGTCAGGTAACTGGGGCTTCACCAGTGTCAAGTAGCTGGGACTGCACCTGTGTCAGGTAATTGAGGCTGCACCAAGGTCAAGTAGCTGGGGCTGCACTAGGGTCAAGTAGCTGGGGCTGCTCCAGTGTCAAGTAGCTGGGGCTGTACCAGTGTCAGGTAGCTGGAGCTCCACCAGTGTCAGGTAGCTGGAGCTCCACCAGTGTCAGGTAGCTGAAGCTGCACCAGCATCAGGCAGCTAGAGCTCTACCGGTGTCAGGTAGCTGGGGCTGCACCAGTGTCAGGTAGCTTCGGCTGCACCATTGTTATGTAGCTGGAGCTGCACCAGTGTCAGGTAGCTGGAGCTGCACCAGTGTCAGGTAGCTGGAGCTGCACCAGTGTCAGGTAGCTGGAGCTGCACTATGCCATCTCATCATGACCGAAATGACAGAATATGGCACATCAATATTTATCTCCAGTTTGACTCAAGAAAATAACACTGCCAAGGGTTCATGCTCCACCTGTTGGAAGTAGTTGTATTTACCTTCCCATAGCAACAGGGTTTTTTTTTGTTCTTAATCTGTCATAAAAATCCATAAAGCTTACATTCAGTTTCTGCCAGAATGTGGTTTACATATATTTAAAATCATATTATTACTCTTAGACTTATTGTAACACAGCGCTTTGTTTATATTCTGTTGCATATTTCTCTCTTGATATGTGAACACTAAGAGAGCCGTTTATGTACATGTGGAAGAGTAAATAGCTCAACATATATTTACTGAGAGTTTACTTTCATCCCAGATGACTTATAGTCTTAAGGAGTCCCTTGAGTACTTGATAGGCTTAAATCCCTATTAACCTGTCAACCTATAATGCAGCAAGTTATTTAGTCTGACCCACATTTTACACTGTATATGGCAAAGTATTGTGCACAGAAAGCTTTTTTTACCAATTATTCAACTGGTTAAGCCTTGAAATTATCGTCATTAGTTTGCCATGCCTGTAATGTCATTTTCTTGAGTTCATTATTCTTATAGGCTGCTGGTTATTATATTGATTATATTTGGAGAATACCTGTAGACAGTCAGATGTTGAATAAGAAGTATGATGTGTGTGTGTCTGGTGTAGTTATTCTTGGGTGGTCAGAATATCTCTCAGTCAGCCCAGAAATTGTGATTTACAGTAGACTAGTGGTTAACATGCGATCTGTTAACACATTTTCCCTAATCAGCGTTTACACAATTTTGCCTAATCAGTTAGTCACCCACCACCCTCATTACTGTCTACACTATCAACTGCACATTCGCACTCCCAGCCATCCATCATCCACACCACCACCCACACCAGGCCACCTACACAACACCACTCCCCCACAGCTTCAGCTCACAACCCCACTCCCACAACCCCATGGCCACAGCCTCACTCCAGTGCCTTACCAATGCTTTCATGGACCACTCTCTAACACACCATCCACACATACACACCCACCCAGTCGCCCACATTAGGTCACTGACACTGCCACCCACATTGTCACCATCACACGCTCCTCGTTTCCAGCCTCCACCTCTGCACAACCCTTCTCCACCCTGCACCAGCCTTCAGCTCCTGCTCGCATCCCTCCACCTTCCACGCCAGCAGTCCCTCAATCCCTTCCCCATATCC
Organism: Cherax quadricarinatus; assembly: GCF_026875155.1. Taxonomy (NCBI): domain Eukaryota; kingdom Metazoa; phylum Arthropoda; class Malacostraca; order Decapoda; family Parastacidae; genus Cherax; species Cherax quadricarinatus. The sequence goes on along the minus strand of NC_069433.1, from coordinate 36,716,083 downwards.
AACCCCCCACCCTAACTGCTCTAACCCTTTGAGAGTTCATGGCATAGGTCTATGGATTTGAAGTCAGGGCCCATGCTGTAGTTTTAAGCGATAAGCTCAGATCACTTTGATAAGCTGTCAGCAGATATGAGAGAATGGGTCAGTGCAGTATGTGTGCACAACATAAAACAAATCCTGTGGCAAGCAGTGCATAATGAGAAAAAAAAACTGTGACTGTGTATTTGGTTTAACACTTAACCCATAAACGGTCCAAGCAGATCTACGTTCACATGTGCAGTGCTCCAAAAGTAGATTACGTTTTTTTACATATTTTCAAATATAACAAAAAAAAAAAAGTAGATCAAAGTTTTTTTACACATTTTCAAATGTAAAAAAACAAAAAGAAGGTCTACTTTTTTTACATACTTTCAAATGTTGAAAAAACGTATATATACGTTTGGACAGTTTACGGGTTAAACTGTCTAAATGTTGATCTATGTTTTCACTCCCAGCGCTCCAAATATTTTAAATAATTTTTTTTTTTTTTAGTGGACAATTTTCTAGGTGTAATAAGACCAAAAAAAAAAAACATTTAGGATCAGTACTTACCAATACATTATACCAATACATTATAGCACGAAGTTAGCACTGGATGCTCACCTGACGGCAACATGGTGTCCTGCCGCTTGCAGCAGTGTTGCTGATATACCTTTTTTTTTTCTCGTTTTTATTTTAATTTGCATAATTTTTATGTTCTGATAATTAATTACAATTTATAATAGTTCTTGTGATTTCATAGCCAATCTTTGTTCTGACACTAATATTAGGTACTGAAATACAGTTGACCATCATTTAACATGGTAGTTACATTCCTGAAAATGCCGTTTTAGTTAAAACCATTTTAGACAAACTGAAGAACTTATGGGCAAAATATGGTTATGTTCCTGGGGGCCCCAAAAAGCCTAAAAACTTTGTTTTAGACCAACAGCTCTTACAAAAATAAAAGTGAATGTGTAATTGTTGTTCATTGTTGTGATGCCTTATATTGTTTTTACTGCTTAAGATTACAAATGCTACAGAAATAATAGTATTTCTTACCTTAAATTGTGGGTGCTGGTATTTGTGGATGATTGTGGAGAGAGGAGAGTTATGCTGTGGCCCTACTGGGCTGAGATGGATGGTAGAAGTTCTGGTACTGAAGTTGATGGTTGCACTGGAATGTGCAAAAGTTTTGTAATGGATTTCTGTTCTGTTTTACCCTGCAGTACATTATACGACTGATGGTAAGGCATCAGCTGCTCTAGACACCATTTCAGGATCCTCTTCAGTGAAAAAGTCTAACTTTCAGTCAGTCACTAAATCAGTCAAGTCAGTAAATCAGTTAAGTCAGTCAGTCAAGTCAGTCAGTAAGTCAGTAAATCAGTTAAGTCAGTAAGTAGTCAGTTAGTCAAGTAAGTCAGTAAATCAGTCAAGTCAGTAATTCACTCAAGTCAGTCAGTAATTCAGTCATTCAGTAATACAGTCAGTAAGTTAGTCAAGTAAGTCAGTATATCAATCAAGTCAGTCAATCAGTCAGTCAGTCGTCAATAATACAGTCAGTCAGTCGGTCAAGTAAGTCAGTAAATCAGTCAGTCAGTCAGTCATCACATAGACTCATATTTACCTCATCCTTTGTATGTGTACAAAGAGACGCTTCATTACGGCCACTGCCTATCTCTTTTCTAATACAGGTCCTCCATCACAAATCCAGCATCATTGGGACCTGTAGTGTGCCGGATTACTAAGTTTGCCGAATTACAGAGTGGTTAGGTTAGAATACACTTATTAAAATTAACCAACTTGACTTACACAGTTCATTGGACATTTCCGCTACTTTGAGCTCAATTTCAAGGTACTTTTCGTTATGAAAGCAATCAAAATCATGTCTATTTCTGTAATATATCTTCCATTCTATCAAATGAGTCCAAAAAATGAGAATACAACCATAAAAACCATACGAAAATATACTGCAAAGAGGCGGCTAATGGCTGAGAAGTGAACTCCCTTATTTATCGTCCATCTTTTTTATTTTTGTTGTACGTTAAGAAGCATCTTTCCATCATACATTGCTCAAGTTTCAATGAGATAGCCCAACAAACAACCGAGAAAAAAAAATATTTACCAAAAATCATATATGGCAGCCCCAAGCCAGGTACTGGAAATAAGTCACTTTGTCTGACTTTTCTGGGTTATCCTAGGTTCTCTATACTTACACTGCTATGTATGATAATCTATGTAACTGTACAGTGGACCCCCGGTTAACGATATTTTTTCACTCCAGAAGTATGTTCAGGTGCCAGTACTGACCGAATTTGTTCCCATAAGGAATATTGTGAAGTAGATTAGTCCATTTCAGACCCCCAAACATACACGTACAAACGCACTTACTTAAATACACTTACATAATTGGTCGCATTCGGAGGTAATCGTTATGCGGGGGTCCACTGTATTTGTGTATACCTGAATAAACTTATTTACTTCTAGTCTGTCAACTGAGTACAAAGAAACCGCCCATTCACTTATTTCAACTACCCAGTAAAGTGGTCAGAAATTGGCAGTTTGGCCGATTTCACACAAATTTCAACAGATGCCAATTTCAAAATAGGGTCCAGAATAAACAATGCAGACATTCCTGGCACTAAAATAAAATTTTCTCTGTCCATTAGTCACAGCTACAGGCCCCTCTTATATTACTCTTGCTTACCATTTGGAATTTTTATTCACAAAAAAAATAGAAGATTTATTGTTATGCAGACTACTGCATTATTGTAATAATTGTATAAATAATGTCAATCCATTCTTGACTCCGTACTGGAATTTAGACTGGCAGGCGGACACGTATTAGACAGTGATGTCATTTGTTTACTTTTGAGCTTCGCTAAAGAATAGAACATTTTCGCTACTGTGAGCGCAATTTCAAGGTACTTTTCGTCATGAAAGCAATCAAAATCATGTCTATTTCTGTAATATATCTTTCATTCTATCAAATGAGACCGAAAAAATGAGAATATAACCATAACAACCATACAAAAATATACCGCTAAGCGGCCGCTAATGGCTGAGAAGTGAACTCCGCTATTTATGGTCTGATTTCTTTCATTTTTGGTGTACGTGAAGAAGTATCTTTCCATCATACATTGCCCAAGTTTGAATAAGATAACCCAACAAACAACTGAGAAAATAATATAATAATAATAATAATAATAATAAGTGAGAGAGTAATTGTGGTAGGGGACCTGAATGCTAAAGTAGGAGAAACTTTTAGAGAGGGTGTGGTAGGTAAGTTTGGGGTGCCAGGTGTAAATGATAATGGGAGCCCTTTGATTGAACTTTGTATAGAAAGGGGTTTAGTTATAGGTAATACATATTTTAAGAAAAAGAGGATAAATAAGTATACAGATATGATGTAGGGCGAAATGACAGTAGTTTGTTGGATTATGTATTGGTAGATAAAAGACTGCTGAGTAGACTTCAGGATGTACATGTTTATAGAGGGGCCACAGATAATCAGATCACTTTCTAGTTGTAGCTACACTGAGAGTAAAAGGTAGATGGGATACAAGGAGAATAGAAGCATCAGGAAGAGAGAGGTGAAGTTTATAAACTAAAAGAGGAGGCAGTTAGGGTAAGATATAAACAGCTATTGGAGGATAGATGGGCTAATGAGAGCATAGGCAATGGGGTCGAAGAGGTATGGGGTAGATTAAAAATGTAGTGTTAGAGTGTTCAGCAGAAGTTTGTGGTTACAGGAAAGTGGGTGTAGGAGGAAAGAGGAGCGATTGGTGGAATGATGATGTAAAGAGAGTAGTAAGGGAGAAAAAGTTAGCATATGAGAAGTTTTTACAAAGTAGAAGTGATGCAAGGAGGGAAGAGTATGTGGAGAAAAAGAGAGAGGTTAAGAGAGTGGTGAAGCAATGTAAAAAGAGAGCAAATGAGAGAGTGGGTGAGATGTTATCAACAAATTTTGTTGAAAATAAGAAAAAGTTTTGGAGTGAGATTAACAAGTTAAGAAAGCCTAGAGAACAAATGGATTTGTCAGTTAAAATAGGAGAGGAGAGTTATTAAATGGAGAGTTAGAGGTATTGGGAAGATGGAGGAATATTTTGAGGAATTGTTAAATGTTGATGAAGATAGGGAAGCTGTGATTTCGTGTTTAGGCAAGGAGGAATAACATCTTGTAGGAGTGAGGAAGAGCCAGTTGTGAGTGTGGGGGAAGTTCGTGAGGCAGTAGGTAAAATGAAAGGGGTAAGGCAGCCGGGATTGATGGGATAAAGATAGAAATGTTAAAAGCAGGTGGGGATATAGTTTTTGGAGTGGTTGGTGCAATTATTTAATAAATGTATGGAAGAGGGTAAGGTACCTAGGGATGGCAGAGAGCATGCATAGTTCCTTTGTATAAAGGCAAAGGGGATAAAGAGAGTGCAAAAATTATAGGGGGATAAGTCTGTTGAGTGTACCTGGTAAAGTGTATGGTAGGGTTATAATTGAAAGAATTAAGAGTAAGACGGAGAATAGGATAGCAGATGAACAAGGAGGCTTTAGGAAAGGTAGGGGTGTGTGGGACCAGGTGTTTACAGTGAAACATATAAGTGAACAGTATTTAGATAAGGCTAAAGAGGTCTTTGTGGCATTTATGGATTTGGAAAAGGCGTATGACAGGGTGGATAGGGGGGCAATGTGGCAGATGTTGCAAGTGTATGGTGTAGGAGGTAGGTTACTGAAAGCATGAAGAGTTTTTACGAGGATAGTGAGGCTCAAGTTAGAGTATGTAGGAAAGAGGGAAATTTTTCCCAGTAAAAGTAGGCCTTAGACAAGGATGTGTGATGTCACCGTGGTTGTTTAATATATTTATAGATGGGGTTGTAAGAGAAGTAAATGCGAGGGTCTTGGCAAGAGGCGTGGAGTTAAAAGATAAAGAATCACACACAAAGTGGGAGTTGTCACAGCTGCTCTTTGCTGATGACACTGTGCTCTTGGAGATTCTGAAGAGAAGTTGCAGAGATTGGTGGATGAATTGGTAGGGTGTGCAAAAGAAGAAAATTAAAGGTGAATACAGGAAAGAGTAAGGTTATGAGGATAACAAAAAGATTAGGTGATGAAAGATTGAATATCAGATTGGAGGGAGAGAGTATGGAGGAGGTGAACGTATTCAGATATTTGGAGTGGACGTGTCAGCGGATGGGTCTATGAAAGATGAGGTGAATCATAGAATTGATGAGGGAAAAAGAGTGAGTGGTGCGCTTAGGAGTCTGTGGAGACAAAGAACTTTGTCCTTGGAGGCAAAGAGGGGAATGTATGAGAGTATAGTTTTAACCAACGCTCTTATATGGGTGTGAAGCGTGGGTGATGAATGTTGCAGCGAGGAGAAGGCTGGAGGCAGTGGAGATGTCATGTCTGAGGGCAATGTGTGGTGTGAATATAATGCAGAGAATTCGTAGTTTGGAAGTTAGGAGGAGGTGCGGGATTACCAAAACTGTTGTCCAGAGGGCTGAGGAAGGGTTGTTGAGGTGGTTCGGACATGTAGAGAGAATGGAGCGAAACAGAATGACTTCAAGAGTGTATCAGTCTGTAGTGGAAGGAAGGCGGGTAGGGTCGGCCTAGGAAGGTTGGAGGGAGGGGGTAAAGGTGGTTTTGTGTGCGAGGGGCTTGGACTTCCAGCAGGCATGCATGAGCCGTGTTTGATAGGAGTGAATGGAGACAAATGGTTTTTAATACTTGACGTGCTGTTGGAGTGTGAGCAAAGTAACATTTATGAAGGGATTCAGGGAAACTGGCAGGCCGGACTTGAGTCCTGGAGATGGGAAGTACAGTGCCTGCACTCTGAAGGAGGGGTGTTAGTGTTGCAGTTTAAAAACTGTAGTGTAAAGCACCCTTCTGGCAAGACAGTGATGGAGTGAATGATGGTGAAAGTTTTTCTTTTTCGGGCCACCCTGCCTTGGTGGGAATCGGCCAGTGTGATAATAAAAAAAAATTACTACACTTACATGTACAAGGTACACAGGCCTAGCTGACATCAGTGACTTACTACTATATAGAAAGGCACTTGTTATGCTGAGTATTTCAAGAAAATTAGGTCAGTGTCCCAGGATAACACCCACACTAGTCAACTAACACCCAGGTACCCATTTACTGATGGGTAAACATAGACAACAGGTGTAAAGAAACACGCCTAATGTTTCTACCCTGGCTGGGAATCGAATGTTTACCAAAAATCATACATGGCTAACCCCAGCCAGGTACTAAAAATATTCCACGTTGACTTTTTTGGGGTTATCCTAGGTTCTCTACACATATGCTGCTATGTGTGATAATCTATAGAGAGAAAATAACTTTTTTGTTTCATGTTGATGGTGGAGTACGAGTGTATATCATAGTTAGCCCTGTGCTGTACTCCGTTTTTTCTAATATAAGCCCCCAAGACAAGGATAGGAGAATGGTATTTGTTTACCATATCCTCTTCATAACTCTGTCGAACCGCTCGGAGTTATGCCAGATATTATTCATTCTGGAGTATTTAACCCTTTCAGGGTCCGTCCCGTAGATCTACGGCTTTATGGTGAGTGTCCAAACCGTAGATCTACGCCATGAGCTCAGCTCACTCTGATAAACTGTGAGTGGTACATTTGGGCCTAGATATGAGAGAATACATCTATGTGGTATGTGTGCACCACATAAAACAGATCCTGCAGCACACTGTGTATAATGAGAGAAAAAAACTGAAATCATGATTTTTTGATTAAAACAGCAACTTTGTAGTGCATTTTCATATGTTTTTTTATAATTGTATTTGCGATTTCTTGGTCTCATTTGATAGAATGGAAGACATATTACAGAAATAGAGATGATTTTGATTGGTTTTAGCACTGGAAATGCCTTGAAACTGAGCTCAAAGTAACGGAAATGTTAAATTTTTGCCGATATTCAAGAGTAAACAAACGACCTCACACATCTAATACACGTCAGCTGGTGGGTCTAATATACATTCACAAATATGGTGATGATATTATACAATTATTACAGTATTGCATAACAGTAAATCTTCAATTTTTTGGTGTGAATAAAAATTCATTATGTGAATAAAAAATCAAAATGGAATTTATTTGTAAAGCCTCAAAACATAACTAATGAACAGAGGAAATGTTAGTTTAGTGCCAGGAATGCCTACATTGTTTTATTCTGAACCCTATTTTGAAATTGGAAATTTTGAACTTTGTGTTAAATTGGCCATAATTACCAATTTCCGATCACTTTATTTTGTACTTGAAACAGTTGATTGGCGATTTCTTGTGCTCAATAGATAGAATAGAAGTAATACTAGTGAAATAGCTAAGAAATGTGTTGATTGGAATAATGTAATTGGCCTAAAATGGGAGTCAAAGTCGGCAAAATCGCCGATTCGTAAATATCGCTGACACATCAAAATTCGCGAGAGCATAATTTCGTCAATTTTCCACCAAATTTCGTACTTTTTGTTTTATTACCTTCACAAAAAGATTCTCTATGATTTCATAAGAAAAAATAACAAATTTTTTTTTTGAAAATCCTTGGACACTGGTGCGTGACTCCAGATTTGGGCCTTGGACCCTGAAAGGGTTAACATGTTGTATGTTATTTATATTGTTTCTTATGTCATATTAGATCAATTGTGATAGGCAAATAAGCTGTAGTGTTGATATTAGCATAATAATAAAGCATATTCTCCTGCTTCATGAGACTTAACTCATGGCAACCGACAGTGGCTTCAAAGCCACCTTATCTTTAATGGATAATGTACTCTGTAGGTGCTTTACATACAAATGTATTTTTTTTAATATTTTTGGGTGTCTGGAATGGTTTAATTGGATTTACAATATTTCCTATGGGAAATATTAACAAAAAATACATTTTATAGATAATAAAAATAGTTTTGCATACAGAAAAGGCACGACTAAATTTGAGGGTTCACTGCATTTCTTTTATTCATTGGAACCATGGCTAGGGCTAAAAGTAAGCAGGTTAAAACAATAAATTGAGAAAAAGAAATTGGAATGACTTATGCAGCAAGTAGCGCCACCAAACAGTACCAGCAGGTTGGTGTGGCGACCCTGAAAATTTGAAATTATGCTAGCCAAAATTAGTGCCGAATAACTGAAGGAACCGAATAACTGATTGCCGGATTTGTGATGGCGGACCCGTATCTCTATTTTCTTCATTAATTCTAAGACTTAAATGCTTATGCCTTTTCTTGCCACTTTCAGCAACACCTGTATGCCTACTGAGTGTCATGATTGCTTGGCAGATTTAAGATATGGCAATTAAAAGATCAAAATTCCAAGCAGAGGATGGTAACATACTACATGCATATGAACCAAAGACTGGACAAGGGTGGTGGGGGGTGGTAGAGGGTGGTGGGGGATGGCGGTATGTCTCCCCTGTTGACTCGTTGTCTAACCCACAGCCAAGCAGAGGTTCCCGTGGGTGATGCACACTCAAAAAATTTCCCCTTCCACAAACTGAACTATGTTAAGTTAATTTTACAAAGTGTTATACAAAAATATACTGCAATTCTTCAATAGTGCTGTAACCAGAACATACCAAACAAAACTGTGTTAAAAGACGGTCTACTGTAGTCACAAATAGTCACAAACACACCTACAGTAGAGCATTTTCATTTGCCTTGATCATTTACTATTGTCTAGAAATATATACAAAGTATTGAAAGGTCCCAGCAATGTTTTAGACACACTGGAGTATATATGAACTCCTTGATGCATGGTGTAAGACGAATGTCACTCCACTGCTGACAGTGCAGCAGTGGAGTGACACTTGATGATCATGCACTGCTGCAGGGAACCCTGGGTTTACTTGTTTTCACTGTACACATAAACATGTCTGTCTGTCTTGCTTTGTCTGCCTATCTGTCTGCCTGTGTGTCTGTCTTTCTGTCTGCTTGTCTCTGTCCTCAGAGAGCAGCTCATGAACCAACAGTATTACACATGATGCAGAGTTGTCACATCTGTTTCCTGATCAAAAGAAAATGCATATTACTTGCCAGTCATGCATATTATGCCTTATATCTACAAGCACAGTACAGCACTTTTTGGGTTATCCTAGTAATTGACACTATGTATGATAATTGTACTTACATGTACCTGTGAGAGAGAGAGAGACAGAGACAGACAGATACAGACAGAGAGACAGCCAAAGTCAGTCAGCCAGACAGCCAGCCACCCAGCCACCCAGCCGGCCTACCGAATACGCATTACACATGTTCCAGAATCATTTTTCTTTACTTAGGGCATAGGTTATTGGACATTCTGGCAGGATGACACTACCAGTGGTATAAAAAATGAAACGATGTTGCACAAATGTTGCGCATGGGTTATTATCGAGGTTATTGATATTTCCTCGACCACTTGTGCCCACATCCATCTCAAAGCCACTAAACTCTGGGTCAGCATCGCTTTCCTCTTAAAAGGGGAGTGTTAATACACATGACATCAGTGAATCCCTGGTGTGTGCCACACTATTTGCTCTAGCTGGCGCTCAGTTGAACTGGTGCTCCCACAAGATACTAAGTGGTCCCAGATTTTTTTAATACTATGCACACAGTATTTTAAGACCCATTCTATACCGACCAGGCATCTCAGGCCAATCGTGCCAAATTTGGAGGCAGGACAAATAAAACGTAGATCTGCATTTGGAGCACTAGCAATAATAACATTCTATGTTTGGACAGTTTAAGGGTTAAAACAACAACTTAGTGATGTATTTTCATATGGTTTTTATGGTTGTGTTTGCAGTTTCTTGATCTCATTTGATAGAATGGATGATATATTACAGAAATAGACAAGATTTTGATGAGTTTTAGGATGGAAAATGGCTTGAAAATGTTCGTTTTTGCCAATATTCAAGGGTTAACAAATCACATCGTGCATCCAGTACATGTCAACTGGTGGATCTAATGTGCATTCATGAATGTGCTGATATTATTGATACAATTAATGTCATTTTAGTGCCAGGAATGCCTGCATTGTTTATTCTGGACCCTATTTTGAAATTGGCATATATTGAAATTTGTGTGAAATTGGCCAAATTACCGATTTCTGATCACTTTATTGGGTAGTTGAAATAGTTGATTGGGCAATTTCTTGTGCTCAGTAGATAAAATGGAACACATACTAGGGAAATAGCTAAGAATTTAGTCTAATGGAACAATGTAATTAGCCAAAAATAGGACTCAAAGTGGGCAAAATCACTGATGTGTAAATATCACTGACACTGCAAAATTCGCAAGAGCATAATTTTGTCAGTTTTTGATCAAATTTTGTACTTTACATTTTATTACCTTCACGAAAAGATTCTCTGCCATTTCATAAGAAAAAAATAATTATTTTTTTTTTAAATTCATTAGACCCTGTGGGGAATTTCAGATTAGGGGTCTGGACCCTCAAGGGGCTAAACCCTATTGTCTAATCCCTCCCAGGAATATCCCAACCCCCACACTCCAACCACTGTAACCCCTCCTTTACAACCTCAGTACAGTTTGAGTGGGATAACGAAACAATAAGGCACCTTCGTCTACTAGCATAGATGTGGATGCTGGATCTTTTACTGAAACACATTTCTACATTGACCTGCAATTACATCATCACTGTTTTTTATTATTTTTTAATATTTCAGTATGCCCTATTAAGATTTGTATTGGTCTATTAACTGCTACACTTAGAGTTATCTTGTAATAATGGGATACAGTGGTCCCCGATAATCGTAGGGCTCGAGAGTCGTAGATTTTCGGAAATCATAGCGATATTTTCGTATAAAACATGGGCTCGCTAATCATAGATTGACTCGCGAATAGTAGTTCGTCCGGGACAGGTACACACAGCCCCGAGCCGCTTCACACTTCTTTCCCAGCCAGTGTGCCATTGTTTTTCAGTGAGTGAGGATGATCCCACAAGTTCATACGATACATTTCATAATATTCCATTCATTTTAGTGTTTGCAACTGCTAAATAAGTCACCATGGCTCCAAAGAAAGCTTCTAGTGCCAGCTCTTTGGTAAAGAATGTAAGAAACACATATAATTTAAGAAAAAGTTTGTAGAAAAATATGAAGGTGGTGGTGGTAGAGTGGAAGCAGTTGTGATAGTGGGTGATGGTGGTAGAGGGTGGTAGTGATGGTAGTAGCAGTTGTAATAGTGGTAATAGTTGTAATAGTAGTTGTAATACTGGTTCTTATATTATTGAGGCTAGGACTTTGGGTAGTTTCAAATTTAGGTTGGATAAATATATGAATGAGAGGGGTTGGATTTGAGTGGGACTTGCAAATGAGTGGATAGAGTTATCAGAGCCTGTTTCTTGGGTAGCATTGAAAATTGGGTTGGGCAAATGTGTTGTTAGTGGGATGGATTGTAAAGGACCTGCCTAGTATGGGAAAACAGGCCTGCTGCAGTGATCCTCCTTTCTTATGTTCTTAAGGTGGTAGCATTGTAATAGTGGTAGAAGGTGGTAGTGATGGTGGTAGAGGATGTCTTCTTCAGTGATTCAGCAATTCTACCAACACCTCCAGTGTTGTGGAAAAAGACACTTATGCACAGTTCAGGACATTTATTAAAGGAAATGTTTCGCCACGAGTGGCTTTCTTCAGTCCTAATACAGAGAAAACTAGAAAACACATATATATAGTGGCAGGAGTCAGGTGAAGTGAGTAGTAGTAGTAGTAGTAGTAGTAGTAGTAGTAGTAGTAGTAGTATAGAATAAAGTAAGTAGTAGTAGTAGAAGTAGTAGTAGTAGTAGAAGTAGTAGTAGTAGTAGTAATAGTAGTAGAAAGTAGTAGTAGTAGTAGAAGTAGTAGTAGTAGTAGTAGTAGTAGAAGTAGTAGTAGTAGTAGAAGTAGTAGTAGTAGTAGAAGTAGTAGTAGTAGTAGAAGTAGTAGAAGTAGTAGAAGTAGTAGTAGTAGAAGTAGTAGTAGAAGTAGTAGTAGTAGAAGTAGTAGTAGTAGAAGTAGTAGTAGTAGAAGTAGTAGTAGTAGAAGTAGTAGTAGTAGAAGTAAGTAGTAGTAAGTAGAGTAGTATAGTAGTAGTAGTAGTAGAAGTAGTAGTAGTAGAGTAGTAGTAAGTAGTAGTATAGTAAGTAAGTAAGTAAGTAAAGTAAGTAAGTAAGTAAGTAAGTAAGTAAGTAAGTAAGTAGAAGAAGAAGAAGAAGAAGAAGAAGAAGAACAACAACAACAACAACTAAGGAGGTGAGGCTAGAGAGGGACCTGCTGTCTTCATGTAACAGCAGTTCCCAGGATGGGTAATATCCTCTTGATTAGTAATTTTGAAATACTGTAACTACTGTATTTTTGCTTTATAGTGTTACTGACAGTAATTAGTGCAGCTTCAATGCATTTTCTCCATCTTAAGTCGTCTTCTTTAATCACTAGTTTAGCTTCATTGAATTTCATGAGGTGTTCAACATCGTCCCTATGTTGAACACATGCGTTTTTGCGGTCATCATTTCTGCAAGCATTTTTGTGTTCTGCGATCCTAATGTCCAGAGATCTGGCTGTTTCCTCTACATATACAGTGGACCCCCAGTTCACGATATTAATCCGTTCCTGAGAGCTCATCGTAAACCAAAATTATCGGAAAGCGAATCAATTTTCCCCATAAGAAATAATGGAAATCAAATTAATCCATGCAAGACACCCAAAAGTATGAAAAATTTTTTTTTTTACCACATGAAATATTAATTTTAATACACACAAACTGAAGAAGACATGCACAGTTACGTGACACTTACCTTTATTGAAGATCTGGTGATGATTGATGGGATGGGAGGAGGGGAGAGTGTGGATGGTCTTAGTGTTTAGAAGGGGAATCCCCTTCCATTAGGACTTGAGGTAGCAAGTTCTTTTCTGGGGTTACTTCCCTTCTTCTTTTAATGCCACTAGGACCAGCTTGAGAGTCACTGGACTTTTGTCGCACAACATATCTGTCCATAGAGGCTTGTACCTCTCATTCCTTTATGACTTTCCTAAAGTGTTTCACAACATTGTCAGTGTAATAGTCACCAGCATGGCTTGCAATAGCTGTGTGAGGGTAATTTTCATCACACTTTTCACAAATGATCGCTTGAGAGATGCTGTCTCCTACTATCTGTTTTTCATTTATCCACACCAATAACAGTCTCTCAACATTTTCTAACACTTGTGGTCGCTGTTTCGTAATCACAGTTGCACCTTTTGCAAGAACAGCTTCCTTGATTGCCGTTTTCCTGCTCACTATAGTAGAGATGGTTGATTGGGGTTTACTATACAACCTGACCAGTTCCACACACACACTCCACTTTCGTACTTTGCAATTATCTCTTTCTTCATTTCAACAGTCATTAGCACCCTTGGTCTCGAAGGGAGCTTTCTTGGGGCCCATGGTGACTTATTTTGCAGAAACAAGCACCAAAAACAGTGATAATATGGATAATATGGAATGTACCGAATGTATCCTTAGATGCGCGCACACTGGCTGGCTTGTAAACACTGGTACACACAGGGGAGTTCAGGGCTACAAGTGGACACGTCTTGTACGAATCGTATCGCATACAGGGTTTTGTATTGGGAAGCGAGGCAAAATTTTTTCGATCAAATGCATCGGCAACCGAATTTATTGGATACCGGTAACATCGGGAACCGGGGTTCCACTGTACTTTGTCACACCCCCCACATGGTATAGTGTAAATTCCTGCATTTGTGCCAGAATCATGCTTGGGTTTTTGTATCAGGTTCCTAATAGTAGTTGAAGAGCTGGTAGATATTTTAGCCAGTTTTCTGTCAAACATTTTTGAAACATTAGTGGCAAAGTTGCTGACTGGTAAAACGATGTAACTTGGAGGCTTTTCTTCAACTTGACTGGTGTTCATCATGTTGAGGATACATGTCGCACGTTTCCTGCAGTCACGTATGAAGTGTAGGAGAAAGTGTAGTGAACTAAAAGAGTTGGTGATGTATGTGCATTCTTCTTCAAGGAACTGCAGACTGGAAATTCTGTAGGCTCTCAGAAAGAAGCCAGTAACAACCCCTCTTTTAGTTCTTGTGTCATGGTGAGAGAAGAAATGTAGAAGATCGTTCTTGTAGGTAGGTTTCCGGTAGACTTTAAAAGAAAGTCTGTTTTCCCCTGTGCGTAGGAGAACGTCGAGAAAAGGTAATTGGTTGTCCTTCTCCTCCTCTAGTGTAAATTTAATAGTAGGTTCCAGAGTGTTGATGGTTGTAATAATGTTGGTAGAATTACTGACAATATGTAAAGTAAAAGGACACAATTGCAACTAATGTGACATTTTATTGGCAACGTTTCGCTCTCCAGGAGCTTTGTCAAGCCTAGGCTTGACAAAGCTCCTGGAGAGCGAAACATTGCCACAATAAAATGTCACATTAGTTGCACTTCTGTCCTTTTTCTTTACAGTGTTGATGGTGTTGAGGATGCCACGTACGTCTAGATTTTTGGGTACAATGACCAAAATATCATCAACGTACCACATCCATGTAACTGAACAAGGGATGTTACTGAGGATCCGTCTGGATTCCAGGCCCTCCATATATAAATTGGCAAGAACTGCACTAAGGGGGGATCCCATGGCTAGTCCGAAGAGTTGCTTGTACTTTTTGTCCTCAAACCTACAACAGTTATAAAGAACACAAAGTTCGACAAGGCTTACAAAATCTTGGCGGGGTACAGGTAACTCTGTATCATCGTTAATCACCCTGCGAAGATCAATGGCTTGATCAACTGGGACATTGGTGAATAAGGCAGTCACATCAAAACTTGCAAGTTTCTTATCACTCATGTCGAGATCCCTGATACGGTTAAGGAGGTCACCCAAATGCTTCAGGTGAGCCTGACTGATTGTACCCAGGAGCTTAGACAAATATTTCGCCAAAACTCCTGCCAACCTGTGTGGGGCGCTGCCGATTCCAGTTGTAATGGGTCTCATAGGCACATTTGGTTTGTGGGTCTTTGGTAAACCATAAAGTCTTGCTGACTTGGGGTTGGTAGGGATGAGGTGCAAGAGCTTTTCACCTTCTTCTGATTTCCTGAGTATGCTGTGGGTCTTACTGAGAAAGGAATCTGTTTCTTTCTTCCATGCATGTTCGGGGATGGAAACGTATGTGTTGGCGTCATTCAATAAATCTTGTAGTCTGTACTGTTGAGGATGACCACTCCTCCTCCTTTGTCCGCTGTGGTGATGAGAATATCATTATTAGTGGCCATGTTTTTGAGTGCCTGGATGTAGCGACGTGGAATGACTGGACGACTAGGTTCAGAAACTACAGCTGCAATAAGTCTTTGTATGAAACCTTTGTTAAATTCAGAGTCACCGAAGTCATGGTTTTTGATCACTGTGTCTAACTCGCATTTAGGCTTCAGTATGCCAGTAGCAAACTTGAGACCTAAGCTGAGTGCTTCGGATTCTGTATCACTGAGAACATAAGAAGAAAGGCTATTGATGATGTCAGCTCTACCAATGTCTTTCCATTTGCTGTGTTGACAGAGAGAGGAAAGTTTTCTTGAGAGCCGTAGTTTCTGCTGTAGGTTGGTGGTGGTAACTTTGCTTAGGATGTGTTCGGCGGTGCATCTGTAGGAGTGGGAAGGGAAGTGAGAACTAGGTGAGCACTATGGAAATAATCTTTGGAGCAAGCTGATAGATCTTCCTTGCACTCTCGTAGGTAGTGGTAAGTAGCAGGAGAGAAGGGATGTTTAGAATCCGTGAGATGGTGTGGAGTGGATCTAGGTGCAACCATTTCTTCGATGCAGTCTTGCAGAAAGTAAGAACGGTTCTTGAAGCTGTATGCCTTCAGGAGGAGAGAAAGGTAGTCTCTGTATAAAACGTCCATCACTAGTACTGTCTTGACAATGAGGAGATGGTATGGTGATACCGACAAGATGTGGAAAAAGATACTTATTTATAGTTCAGGACATTTATTAAAGGAAACGTTTCGCCACGAGTGGCTTCTTCAGTCCTAATACAGAGAAAACTAAAAAAACGCATATATATAGTGGCAGGAGTCAGATGAAGTGACGCGTGGGTAGAGGTGGTGGTAGTAGTAGTAGTAGTGGAACTAAGGAGGTGAGGCTAGAGAGGGACCTGCTGACATCATGTAACAGCAGTTCCCAGGATGGGTAATATCCTCTTGATTAGTAATTTTGAAATACTGTAACTACCGAATTTTTGCTTTATAGTGTTACTGACAGTGATTAGTGCAGCTTCAATGCATTTTCTCCATCTTTCATCTGCCAAGCAATCATCGCACCCAGTAGGCATACAAGTGTTTCTGAAAGTGGCAAGAAAAGGTTTAAGCATATAAGTCTAGGAGATATGAAGAAAATTGAGATGTTAGGCAAGCTTAAGAGTGGCTCACGTGTGGTGGATATAGTGAGGGCCTGTGGCCTTAATGAAGCATCAGCTCGTACAATTAACAAAATGAGGTGAATATACGAGCTTGTGTAATGAATAACCCAGGATGTCATCTCATGTAAAAAATGAGACGTAGATCACAACAGGTATATACAATGGAGAACTTAATTTCTTCTTAATTAGGGAAAAGGCCTTACAGTTGTTTAAAGCAGTGTGTGATAAGGAAGGAAGGCCTGAAAAAGTGTGTATATTTAGCACAGGCTGGTTCCACAACTTTAAGTTATATAATAAGTTACATAATATTAAGTTTTCTGGTGAAAGTGCTTCAGCTGATCATATAGCAGCAAGTAATTTCCCTGCAGAATTGCAGGAAATTATTTCTGAGGGTGGCTTTGAGCCACATCAAGTGTTTAATGCTGACAAGACAAGTGTTTTTTGGAAGAAAATGCCAACAAGAACTGATATCAGTCAGCAAGAGAAAAGTGCACTGGGCTTCAAGGCAGCAAAGGATCACTTCACCTTGCTCCTATGCGGTAATGCATCAGGTGATTTCAAGTGTAAGCCCATGGTTATTATCTGCTCTAAGAATCCTCGTGATTTGAAAGGTGTAGATAAAAACACCTTACCAGTAATTTGGAGGTCAACCCAGTCAGCATGGATGACAGAGGAAATATTTATTAACTGGTTTAAGCATCACTTTATTCCTGAAGTCAGGTTTTACCTGCACAGCAAGAACCTTGCATTCAAGGCTCTCTTCATTCTTGATAATTCCCATTCTCATCCACAAGCTTTGCTGGATGTGACCCCACATGTAAAAGTTGTATTTTTACCTCCAAATACAACATCTTTAATACAACCACTGGGTCGGGGAGTTATTAAGTCCTTCAAGTGTAACCACACAAAAAAGTTATGAAAAAATTAGTTGCATCAATGGACTCCAACCTGGCAGTAACAAGCTTCTGGAATAAATTTTACATTGCAGATGTCATCAGCCCTGCTAAAAGTGCATGGAATGAAGTGCCCCAATCAACATTAAATGCAGGCTGGGGAAAGTTATGGCCTTCTGTAGTTAATTCCTTCACGGGTTTCCCTTTGCCTGAGAGTCAGGTTCAGGAAATTGTTCAGCTGGCAAGGAGATTACCAGGTGATAGCTTTGAAGATGTGAAGGAAGATGTGAATGAGCTCTTAGAGGATGATGATGAAGACAGAGGTCCAGAAGAAATGTTGGCAGAACTCAATGCTCAGATACAAGGGAGTCAGATAACAGAAGAAGATGAAGAAGAACCTGAAGAAAAACAGTTAACATAGCAGCAGTTACATGAGCAGTTCCATGTTGCTGCTAAACTAGCAGACTTTTTCACTGAAGAGGCCCCTGACAAATCAAAAAGCAGTGCTTTGAAATGGGGTCTAGACCAGCTGATGATGCCTTACTGTTAGCTATAGAATGTACTGAAGGGTAAAGAACCCAGAGATCCATTACAGAATTTATGCACACTCCAATACAACCATTGACTTTAATACCAGAAACTCTACCATCCACTTCTGCCAACAACCATCCACCTCAGCCCAGTAGGGCCACACCATGCATCTCCGCTGTCTTCACAATCACTGACATAAACCAGCAACCACAATTTAAGGTAAGAAATACTATTATTTCTGTTGTATTTGTGACAGCTGGGGAAGACTTACCACCATCCCCTGCCACCCCCAACACTTCCCCCACCCCATCTCAGCATTCGTTCAAACGTGTCCAGTTCCATTGTGTCTTAGGAGCTAGCTGTGTGTGTGAATTGTGTTTGATATTTTTATTGCCATATCTTGTATCTGCCAAGTAATCATGGCACCCAGTAGGCTTACCAGTGTTGCTGAAAGTGGCAGGATAAGGTATAAGTGTCGAAGTCTTAAGAGTTAACGAAAAAAATAGATATTAGACAAGAGATAGCCTGAAGGCTTATTGAAGCATCAGTTTGTACAATTAAAAACAATGAGGTAAATATATATGAGTTTGTGTGATGAATAACTAACAGACTGGCTGACTTGACTGATGACTGACTGACTTGACTGATTTACTGACTGACTTGACTGACGTACTGACTGACTTGACTGATTTCCCAACTGACTTGACTGACTGACTGACTTGACTGCTTTACTGACATGACTGACTTACGGAATTACTGACTTGACTGACTTACTGAATTACTAACTTGATTGGTTTACTGACAGTAAATCAGTCGACTTATTTATTTATTTATTTTTATTTATTTAGTAATTTGAGCATACATACAGAGGTACAAAAAAATACAGGTAAGAGCAGCATGCCAAAGCCACTTGTATGCATAGCATTACAGGCAGGCTTAAAATTAACTTAAGATTAACTAATCAATGATGTAATCAGTGATAAAACATTATTGTAAACAGATAACAATTAAGCACAAATGAGTATTACAAAGACAGGTCATATGGTTGCATGCATTGCTGTACATTCAGTCGAATGGAGTATTCTGTTAGGTAGTGTATTTAAAAAATAACAAAGTTAGATTGGGTCTTAGGTTTAACATTTATGTGATATAATTGTGAGAAACATTTAAGATATACAATTTATAAGGTTCAATTATTCAGTATTTATTTGGTTTTGGGTGAGTAAGTGATCTTTGAGAAGAGACTTGAATTTATAAACAGGTAGTGTTTCTTTTATATTTACAGGTAATGAATTCCAGATTTTAGGGCCTTTTATGTGCATTGAGTTTTTGCATAGCGTGGGATGGACACGAGGAACATCAAAGAGTGATCTGTGCCTTGTGTTATGGTCATGTGTTCTGTTGAGGTTGGTAAGGAGATGTTTGAGGGGAGGGTTAATATCAGAGTTAAGTGTTCTATGTATGTAATAGGTGCAGTAATAAGTATGGATGTTTTGTATGGTGAGTAGGTTTAGTGTTTTGAATATTGGTGGAGTGTGCTGCCTGTAGTGGGAATTTGTTATCATTCTGACTGCAGCCTTTTGTTGGGTAATTAGTGGTCTGAGATGGTTAATTGTTGTTGAGCCCCATGCACAAATTCCATAGGTGAGATAGGGGTAAATAAGAGAGTGATATAGGGCCAGGAGGGCTGACTGTGGAACATAGTACCGTATCTTCGATAGTATCCCTACGGTCTTGGAAATTTTCTTAGAAATTTGTTGTATATGTGTATGAAATTTGAGTCTATTATCAAGGTGGATTCCTAAGAATTTTCCCTCTGTTAGCTTTGTGATAGGTGATCCATTTATCATTATGTTAAGAGGGACATCTGTAGCTCTGTAACCAAACTGAATGAAGTAGGTTTTGTCAATGTTTAGTGTAAGTTTGTTAGTCCTCATCCAGGTAGATATTTTCTGTAATTCGGTATTTACAGTATTGGCTAGCGTGACTGGGCTCGGGTGAGAGAAGATGTATGTAGTGTCATCTGCAAATAGTGTGGGTTTGAGTAATTGCGATGCATTTGGTAGGTCATTTATGTATAGGAGAAAGAGAAGAAGGCCAAGGACACTTTCCTGTGGGACACCAACTGTAATTGGTTGTGCGGAAGAGTTTGGCCCATTTGCGTACACATATTGGCTTCTGTTGCTGAGGTATGATTTGAGGTAGTTGAGAGAGTGCCCTCTTATACCATAGTGTGACAATTTTATGTGGAGCAAGTCATGGTCAACTGTATCAAAAGCTTTACGTAAGTCAATGAAGATCCCCAGTGGGACTTCTTTTTTCTCTATTGCAGTGTATATATGTTCTAGCATGTGTATAATAGCATCATTAGTATTTTTATTAGGCCTGAATCCAAATTGGCAGGGGTTGAGTATGTTTTGGGAGATGAGGTAGGAGTAGATTTGTTTATGAATTAATTTTTCGAAGATTTTTGAGAGAGGGTGTAAGTTGGATATTGGCCTATAGTTATTCAACTCTGTTTGGTCTCCTCCTTTATGGATCGGGGTGATCCTTGCTATTTTGAGAACTGCAGGGAAGGTGGAGGATTCAATGGATTTGTTAAAGAGTGTTGCAATAATTGGTGATAGCACTTGTGACACTTTTTTGTATATAAAGGGTGGTAAGGTATTTAAATCTCCTGCCTTGTTTTTTAGTGCGTTGATAATAAGGGAGACTTCGTATGGGTTAGTCGGAGCTAGGAACAGTGTTCAGGTAGTTGCCAGTGAGGTAGTCATTTGGTAGGTATCTGAGCTTGGGATTTTATTGGCAAGGTTTTGTCCTATAGTGGAGATGAAATCATTGAGTCTGTATCACCTCATAAGTTGGATAATCTGTTCTCATAATACAATTTTTTTGCCCGTCTTATCAGTCTGGTTAGGATTGACGAGTAGCGTTTTGTTTGGTCTCTGGTTATGTGACCCATTCTGTACTGTTTTTCATATCGGTGTTTTGTATTTATGGATTTGAGAATGCTGGGTGTTAGCCAGGGACTGTTCAGTCTCTTAGCTGTCATCTGTTTAGTTTTTTAGGGCAGTGCTTGTTATAGAGGTATTGGGTCTTTTTTTAGAAAATTATTAATACATTCGTCAATATCTGTATAGATTTCTAGCTCAGTGTGCCAGTCAATGTTTGTTACTGCTGTTGTGAAGTTATTAATGGCTGCCTCATTGTGAAGTCTGAAGGTGACTTTAGTAGTGTCTTGGGGTAATTTACCAAGAGTTGTTATGAGGAAAGTAGGGTAGTGGTCTGTGGTATTATCTGTAATTATGCCTGATTTTAAAGGGGATATGGTGTTGGTCTAGATGTGGTCAAGTAGGGAAACACTAGTCTCTGTAACTCTTGTAGGTTTTGTTACTGTTGGTAGCAACATGCAGTTACTCATTGTGCTTGTGAATTCAGTAATGTGTGGGTCCTGGTCTTGCAGGAGATTTATATTGAAGTCACCTGAGAGTAGTAAGTGATCTTTGTTCATGCGTGCATCAGTTATCATACTTCCTAGGTTTTGACTAAATTGGCTAATGTTTGACTGTGGAACTCTGTAGATGTTTATCAATGTGAGAGGTTTTTGTAGGTATTTGGATTTGAATTTAGCCATTATATATTCCCCATGTTCATCCCTTGTGCAAGTATTAGTGATACATTCTAGTTGGTCTGAGTAGTATATAGCTGTGCCACCCCCTTGTTGGTCTGGCCTACAGTTGTGTATGGCTTTGTAACCAGGAATGGCATAGACATCTGTAGTATCAGGCTTTAGCCAGGTTTCAGTTAGTGTAATGATGGACATATTGGCATGCAAGGAATTTAGTAATGCTATGAGGTCATCGTAATGCTTGCTTAAAGATCTGATATTGTAGTTAAAGACAGTTATGTTGTTGTTGGCTCTGAGAAGTGCCTTTGATTGTTCTGCAGTGTAGTAATTACAGTAACTGTTTGATTCATTTAAGTCATTAAATAAGAGGTTGGTATCAGGATCAATGCTTGTTATCATAAGATTTGTAGTGAATCTATAGTTAGAATTAAGTATAAAACAAAGTAAATAGTCTAAAGCTAAAAAATAGCACCTGAATTATTTAACAAATGTAAAAGTAATGAGCTAAGGTAGTTTTTTTTTTTTAAAGCTAAAATAAAGGAGACAATATAAGAGGGACTAAAATAATTTGTGGTGAACAAATAAAGTGATGATCAAATAATGGAGCTTGGGAATATGATAGTAGGTAGTACTTTAAAGGTAATTCTTAAAGTTAGAATTAGGGAAAACAATATAAAAGGGACTAATATAAGTTGTGGTGAACAATAAAGTGGTAATCAAATAAATGAGCTTTGGAATATAATGGCAAAATAGTTAACTTATTACACTTTAGCACCTGAGAATAGCACCTTGATTATTTTAACAATTGTGAATATATGAACTAGGGTAGTTATATAAAGCTAAAATAAAGGAGAAAATATATAAGGGTCTAAAATTAAGTAATGGTAAACAAAGTTAAATGGACAGATAGTCACTATGAAATAATATTGGTTTTGGAGTAAGATCTGATTTGTAATATTAAATAAGTTAAGCAGTTTATTGCACAATAAAATGTAAAAAAATATGAGGTAGTTGGTACTAGCTAGCAAAAGATAGTTTTGGGACTTGCAAAAAAGTAATTGGAATATACACTAATTGCGCACACAATAAAAAGTGACTGATTTACTGACATGACTTACTGAGTGATTTACTGACTGACCTAAAGTTTGACTTTTTCACTGAGGAGACCCTGACAAATCTAGAAGCAGTGCTCTGAAATGGTGTTTAGAACAGCTGATACCTTATTGTCAACTGTATACAGTAGGGCCCCGCTTTACAGCATTTTGCTTTATGGCATTCTGCTAATACAGGCATTTCAAACTACAGTGGTCCCTCAATTATCGTCCATAATTCGTTCCTGGAAGTGGGACTATTATTGAAATAGACGATTTTCAAATAAATTTTCCAAATAAGAAATAATGTAAATACAATTAATCCGTTCCTGACACCCAGAAGTATTAACCCTTTGACTGTTTACGCCGTATATATACGTCTTATGCGCCACTGTTTCTGACGTATTTATACGCATAAATTCTAGCAGCTTCAAATCAAGCAGGAGAAAGCTGGTAGGCCCACATGTGAGAGAATGGGTCTCCATGGTCAGTGTGCACCATATAAAAAAAATTGGGAAGCCAGTGGTGCATTGTGGGAATGCCATTTCAGTTGTCCTTTTTCAGCATGTCTAGCGGTAATAAATACAGTGGACCCCCGGTTAACGAACTTTTTTCATTCCAGTAGTATGTTCAGGTGCCAGTACTGACCGAATTTTTTCCCATAAGGAATATTGTGAAGTAGATTAGTCCATTTCAGACCCCCAAACATACACGTACAAATGCACTTACATAAATACACTTACATAATTGGTCGCATTTGGAGGTGATCGTTAAGCGGGGGTCCACTGTATGTGATTCCTCAGCAAATCTGGGACTCTTCTCTTTCCAAGTGATGCTCTAACACAGATGGAAGTGTCAGTGAAGATCAAATTCATGATTTGGAGGAGTTTGAAACCAAAAGCAATGGAGGAGGAGGAGGGGAGGAAGAGGAGGAGGAGGAGGAGGGGAGGAAGAGGAGGAGGAAGAGGAAGAGGAGGAGGAAGAAGAAGAGGAGGAGGAAGAGGAAGAGGAGGAGGGGAAGGAAGAAGAAGAAGAAGAAGAAGAAGAAGAAGAAGAAGAAGAAGAAGAAGATGTAATAATATTGTTCCATTGAAGCAAGAAAAAAAAAAAGTCCACCCCATGACAGTGACAATATAAGGGGAGATAACATCTGATAAGAGCTGACTTTGATGAGCGTAAGCGAGGGTGGAGCTGATAAGAAAAGATTAGATGAACATCGCCCTCCCTTTGTTTTTGCTGGTACACAAACATTTCTGTCTGTCTATTTGTCTGTCTGTCAAGCTCCCTGTCTGTCCATCTAGCTCTCTGTCTCAGAGAGAGCCACAAGACTGTGTCATCACGTTTACTCACATCTTCAAGCAGAGTACAGCACTTTGTCTGGATTTCTTGGGTTATCCTAGGTAATTTACACTATGTATACTTGTATTTATGTGTACCTGTGAGACAGAGATAGACAGACAGATAGAAAGAGAGACAGACTGAAAGAGATAGAATGAGGGAAAAAGATAATTAGATAGAATGGAGGGGAAGCAGCATCCTCCCCCATTGTTTTGACAGGCCGGAGGGGGAGTGAGTAATGAGACAATATGTCATTTTGACAGCTGCAGACTCCTGACTCAAAACAGTTATAAGCCACACACTCGCACACAAGACAAGGAGGAGGAGGAGACGGAAAAGAAGAAGGAGGAGGAGGAGAAGAAGAAGGAGGAGGAGAAGAAGAAGGGGGAGAAGAAGAAGGAGGAGGAGAAGAAGAAGGAGGAGGAGAAGAAGGAGGAGGAGAAGAAGGATGAGGAGAAGAAGGAGGAGGAGGAGAAGAAGAAGAAGAAGAAGAAGTAGAAGAAGAAGAAGAAGAAGAAGTAGAAGAAGTAGAAGAAGAAGAAGAAGTAGAAGAAGAAGAAGTAGAAGAAGTAGAAGAAGTAGAAGAAGTAGAAGAAGAAGAAGTAGAAGAAGTAGAAGTAGAAGAAGAAGTAGAAGTAGAAGAAGTAGAAGAAGAAGTAGAAGAAGTAGAAGTAGAAGAAGTAGAAGAAGTAGAAGTAGAAGAAGTAGAAGTAGAAGTAGAAGAAGATAGAAGTAGAAGAAGAAGTAGAAGAAGTAGAAGTAGAAGAAGTAGAAGTAGAAGAAGAAGTAGAAGAAGTAGAAGTAGAAGAAGAAGTAGAAGAAGTAGAAGAAGAAGTAGAAGAAGTAGAAGTAGAAGAAGTAGAAGTAGAAGAAGAAGTAGAAGAAGAAGTAGAAGTAGAAGAAGAAGTAGAAGAAGAAGAAGTAGAAGTAGAAGAAGAAGAAGAAGTAGAAGTACAAGAAGAAGAAGAAGAAGTAGAAGTACAAGAAGAAGAAGAAGAAGAAGAAGAAGAAGAATGTTCCCTTGAGGCATGAAAAAAGTCCACTCCATGACAGTGACAAGATAAGGGGAGATAACATCTGATAAGAGCTGACTTTGATGAGCGTAAACGAGGGTGGAGCTGATAAGGAAAGATTAGATAAACATCGCCCTCCCTTTGTTTTTGCTGGTACACAAACATTTCTATCTGTCTATTTGTCTGTCTGTCAAGCTCCCTGTCTATCAGTCTAGCTCTCTGTCTCAGAGAGCCACAAGACTGTGTCATCAGGAAAGTAGGATGGAAGGAATGATGACACACCACCATTTACCTAGGATAACTACATAACACAACTGCCTGCTAATACTTTGCAGAAAACTGCTCAGAGAAGGTGTTTTGTCTTTGCACATAAAAAAAAAAAGTCCACAAAAATGCATACACACTGGTTTTATGTGTGAGGAGTGTAAAACACCACTGTGTATGACACCATGTTTCAGAGAGTTCCACAAGCTGCAGAACATCTAGGAATATGTCCAGTGACTATACAGTGGACCCCTGGTTAACGATATTTTTTCACTCCAGAAGTATGTTCAGGTGCCAGTACTGACCGAATTTATTCCCATAAGGAATATTGTGAAGTAGATTAGTCCATTTCAAACCCCCAAACATACACGTACAAACGCACTTACATAAATACACTTACATAATTGGTTGCATTCGGAGGTGATCGTTATGCGGGGGTCCACTGTATATTGGTATATATATTATAGAACAATAGTAATAAAAAAATTTTTGTATTGTTTGTTTTTGTAAACAAGTTTTGTAAACAATATATTGATAATTATGTTTGTGTGCTTATTGTGTTGTATACAACGAGTGTATATATGTACATTGCACCTTACTTTGGTCTCATAGGCCACATAAGTTATGTGAAAAAATAAAATAGTGAAAAAAACAACAAACCTTCAAATACAAGTAAACTAAAGTTTACCTGGTGAGCGGCAGTCGCCGCTGTTGCCATACACGGCTCATTTTCTGCAAACTTCACACCTCTATATCTCCGTAAGTACTGATGGCAAAAATTTTTTTTGGGACTAAAACACTCAGAAAAATAATCTTAACATTTTCATAAGAAAAAATAATTTTTTTTTTTCGAATATTTGGCGACATAGAATGACAGTTTCAGAGAGGGGCCTGAAACAGTCAAAGGGTTAAAACAAAATTTTTTTTTACATGAAATGTAAATGTAGTACATAAACAATACAATGGCACATGATGAATGAAATATTAACAGAATAACACTTACCTTTATTGGCGATTCTTCTTAGTGTATGGAAGACTGGAGAAGGAGACAGATTGGATTATTTACTGTTTGGAAGGGGAATCCCCTTCCATCAACACCTCAGGTACCAAGTACTTTTCTGGGGTTACTTCTCTTCCCTGTTTCTTAATGCCACTAGGACCACCTTGAGAGTCACTGGAGTCCTGTCTCGCAAAACTGTCCAGAGAGCTCTGTTTCTGGCGTCTCTTTAAAACTTCCCTAAAATGGGCCAAGACTCTGTCACTGTACAAGTTGCCGATATGGCTTGCAACATCCTTCTCAGGGTGATGTTTCTCCATAAATCTTTCCATCCTACCCCACATTTCAAAAATCTCCTTAATTTCTGAAGAAGGCACCTTCTTCCATCTCTCTTCCTCCTCCTCTGCAGCAAGATTCTGAGCTGCAATCTGTTGCTCTTCCTGCTGAAGCTCTTGCAGCTCCTCAGTGATTAGCTCTTCGTTGTGGTCCTCCACCAACTCTTCCACATCCTCCAAACTCACATCCAACCCCATGGAACTCCCCAGTGCCACAATAGAGTTCACAACTGACATAGGCTCATCAGTGGCTGCCTCAAACCCTTCAAAATCCTTCTTGTGGACACAATCTGGCCACAATTTTCTCCAAGCAGAGTTCAAAGTCCTTGAAGTCACTCCCTCCCAAGCCTTACCTATAAGGCTTATGCAATGGAGAATACTGAAGTGTTCTTTCCAAAAATCTCTTAGGGTCAAGTGAGTGTCTGAGATCACATTAAAGCACCTTTCAAACATTGCTTTGGTGTAGAGATTTTTAAAGTTTGAAATGGCTTGCTGGTCCATGGGCTGGAGGAGAGGAGTGGTATTTGGGGGCAAGAATTTTACTGTGATGAACCCAAACTCCTTCAGAATTAGGTCATCCAAGTTTGGAGGATGAGCAGGTGCATTGTCCATTACTAGGAGGCACTTGAGATCCAATTTCTTTTCCAGGAGGTAATTCTTCACACTAGGGCCAAACACTTCATTGAACCACTTGACGAAAATGTCCCTTGTGACCCATGCCTTATTATTAGATCTCCAAAACACACACAATTTACTCTTCATAACATTGTTTTTCTTGAACACTCTGGGATTTTCAGAATGGTACACTAGTAACGGCTTCACTTTGAAATCCCCACTAGCATTAGCACAGAACATGAGCATCAGCCTGTCTTTCATAGGCTTGTGTCCTGGCAGTGCTTTTTCTTCCTGAGTAATGTAGGTCCTCTTCGGCATTTTCTTCCAAAAGAGGCCTGTTTCATCACAATTGAACACTTGTTCAGGTTTCAGTCCTTCAGCCTCTATGTACTCCTTGAATTCCTGCACATATTTTTCAGCTGCTTTTTTGTCAGAACTGGCAGCCCCACCATGCCTTATCACACTGTGTATGCCAGTATGGTTCTTAAATCTCTCAAACCAGCCTTTGCTGGCCTTAAATTCACTCACATCACCACTAGTTGCAGGCAATTTCTTTACCAAATTGTCATGCAACTGCCTAGCCTTTTCACAAATAAGCGACATCATAAGACTATCTCCTGCTAATTGTTTCTCGTTTATCCACACCAATAATAACTTTTCAACATCTTCGAGTACTGGTGATCTTATTTTTGTCAGCACATTTACCCCCTTTGCTACAACAGCTTCCTTGATTTCCTTTTTCTTGGCTATGATGGAAGGTATGGTTGTACGGGATTTGTTATACATCCTGGCCAGTTCACCCACATGTACGCCACTTTCATATTGTTCAATGATGTTTTTCTTAAATTCAATCGTATTTCTCACCTTCTTTACCAAAGGCTTGGCACTAGGAGCTTTCTTTGGAGCCATAGTAGCTTATTTAGCACTTGCAAGCACTAAAATCAATGGAATATTATGAAATATTTCATATGAACACGTGAGGGGACTGTCGCTCACTGGTAAACAATGGCACACTGGCTGGGAAGGGAGGCCGAGGCGGCTCAGAGCGTGAGTACGCGTCCAGGACGAAAGACGATTAGCAAGTTAACGGACCATTTGTGAGCCAATGTTTAGACGAAATAACAGGACTATTTCCGAAATGCACGGCTTTCAGGCCGGACGATTATTGAGGGACCACTGTATGACCAAAACTCGCTATACGGCTCCCCATGTGGCTTTCCAATACAGTCACCATGCCCCAACCGGTTTGTTTACATTCTCTGTGAGCTCCGTAAGCACCACGTCTCTCCATTATGTCTGGAAACTCCAAAATTTGAAGTGTTTTTAAAAGTTTTTTCATATTTTATATATACTCTGACAATTATTCTTATGTATACCTGTACCTCAATAAACTACGCACTTTGATGGTGTGCAGGTACACATTAAAATCATTAAGAGTGACTTATGTCTCAAGATGCCATATTAGTAATGATAATTAATAATAATAATAATAATAATAATAATAATCACTGAGTCTCTTTAAATGTCGTATATTACGTTAATATAAACATTTTCATTAGTCTATGATATTTTTTCAAAATTGTATAATAAACACAATACGTAACATATGAAGGTGATTAATACACCCCACAGTAAAATAAATTAACATGAATATGAGATGTGGTAGCCAGACACTTTGTACGAGTGAATAATGATTTCACTACTCCAACATAAGAGAAAATGTGTTACTGGGGGTAACTGTAGAAAATTATTCCTTTTGTATGCCTTTACTCAGAGCATCATTTCTTCTAAAAATGGTGTTACATGAGAATGGGAGTGTTCCTCTTTATATATTCTACCTTATCAACATAGAGACAACTTGTACACAAACGAGACATGTTCACCTGCTTTGTTTACAAAACTAGCGTCCGCCTGGTTTGTTTACATAACTCCACACCTGTCCCCTCTTGTGTACTCTCTCATTTATTTGTTTTATCTCATTTACCCACCTCTGACCCTACATTAAGATCACAAATATTTCAAGGTAAGTAAAGAGTGAACTGTATATGCATTTTATCACTCTTGGACGCTTAAAGAGTCGATGAGATAAATCGTCTTTTTTTTTTCTTTTTGTCCAATTCAATGGAATTTTTACTGTGAATTAAGCAGCATTTCAAACCTAGACACTGTTTTTAGTGAGTTTTTTCCTTACAGTTAGAAAAAAAATAAACAGTACCCTGTTCTATAGGGCTTGAATCTATCCTTCTAGTACTAAATTTGTCCACAAATGCAAGTTTTTACAGACAAATCTCCCGCTAGCATGGCCATGACGAACTCTAGCTCAAGTCCCCTCAAAGCCGTCAACATGACTCATGAAATCGTAATGACACGATTGCAAACAAACTGTCATGTTGACGACTTTGAGAGGACTTGAGCTAGAGTTCGTCACGGCCATGCTAGTGGGAGATTCATCTGTAAAAAACTTGCATTTGTGGACACTGTGGTGCCTATGCAAACCTTCCTATGGTGTAGAAATATACCTAGTTGGATGAATCTTATTGAAGCTAGCTGGCCCAGTGGCTAACATGATGGTCTGGAGTTTTGAGACTCTGACCGCGGGTTCAAACTCCACCCGTGGTATAGTTTGACTGACAGTATGGTTTGAGCACAAACATTTTCAGTGTAGCAGGAGACTGTTTTCTGACGAGCATTTTGTCAATGAAATGAAAGCCATTATATTGTGTGAGGATTATTTTCTTGCAAGTATTGGTCATAAATACTCATATTGTTAGCTTTAGAACTACAATCTACAAGCTTAGGATAGCCTTTCTATAATTCATTTCAACTCACCAGATGGAGGGTTTGAACCCATGGCAAGCCAATTCTAGAACTAGCAAGTCAGTGTTTGTCGTAGACAACACACACATAAATCTTCAGGGTTACTTAGCAATAATTGAGTGTTTGTTGTATAGGTTGACCATTGCCAATTCGGCATCACTGTGACCTGTAGGGAGCCAGAATAGTGATTTTGCTGGATTACAGAGTGATTAGGTTAGGATACACTTAACCCAGTGGCAATATTTATGCATTGATGATTTCACCCACTTTACACTCTATTTTTGGCCCATTCCATTGTTCCACTTTACCAAGCTCATAACTATTTCACTAGTATTCCTTCTATTCTGTCAATTGAGTATAAGCAACTGCCCATTAACCTATTTCAACTACCCAATAAAGTGATCAGAAATTGGTAATTTGGCCAATTTCACACAAATTTCAAGAGATGCCAATTTCAAAATAGGGTCCAAAATAAACAATGCAGGCATTCTTGGCACTAAAATAACATTTTCTCTGTTCATTAGTCATGTGTCTAGGCTCCTCTTATATTATGCTTGCTTTCCATTTTGAATTTTTATTCACACAAAAAATAGAAGATTTACTATTATGCAGACTTCTGCATTATTGTAATAATTGTAAATAATGTCAACCCATTCATGACTGCATATTAGACTAGCCAGTTGGACACGCATTGGATGATAACGTCATTTGTTTACTTGAACACCAGCAAAAATCGAACATTTCTGATATTTTGTGTTCAATTTCAAGGTACAGTGGACCCCCGAGTTTCGTGATTAATCCGTTCCAGAGAGCCCGCCGAAGGTCGAAATTCACGAAACTTGAAACCATTTTCCCCATAAGAAATAATGGAAATAAAATTAATCCGTTCCAGACACCCAAAAATATTAAAATAGAATATTTTTTTTCAAATTAAATAAAGATTTACATAATGAAAACAATCAGAAATCAAGTACATGCATTTAAAAAAATAATAATAACATTACACTTACCTTTACTGAAAACTTATGGGTTGATGGAAGGCGAGAGGAGGGGTTAGGAAGGTGTACACTATTTTTTGGAAGGAGAATCTTCCATTAGGACTTCAGGTATGAAGTCCATATCTGGGGTTACTTCCCTTCTTCTTTTAATGCCACTGGGACCAGCTTGAGAGTCACTGGACCCCTGTCGCACAAAATATCTGTCCAGAGAGGTCTGTTTCTGGCATTTCTTTAAGATTTCCCTGAAGTGAGACATAACACTGTCATTGTACATGTTGCCAATACAGCCTGCAACAGCTTTGTTAGGGTGAAGTTCATCCATAAATGTTTGCACTTCAGTCCACTTTCCACAAATCTCCTTTATCTTGGAAGAAGGCACCTTCCTCCATCTCTCTTCCTCCTCCTCTGCAGCAGTTTCCTGAGCTGTGATCTGTTGCTGTTGCAGATGAAGCTCTTGCAGCTCTTCAGTGGTTAGCTCTTCCCTGTGGTCCTCCACCAACTCTTCCACATCCTCACCACTCGCCTCCAACCCCAGGGACATCCCCAATGCCACAATAGTTTCCACAACTGGCATAGGTTCCTTAGGGTCAGCCACAAACCCTTCAAAATCCCTCTCTTGTACACAATCTGGCCACAGATTTCTGCAAGCAGAGTTCAAAGTCCTGGAAGTCACTCCCTCCCAAGATTTACCTATAAGGTTTATGCAATGGAGGATATTAAAGTGATCTTTCCAGAACTCTCTTAGGGTTAATTCAGTGTCTGAGGTCACTTCAAAGCACTTCTGAAACACTGCTTTGGTGTAGAGTTTTTTGAAGTTTGAAATGACCTGCTGGTCCATGGGCTGGAGGAGAGGAGTGGTATTAGGAGCCAAGAACTTCACCGTGATGAAACTAAACTCCTCCACTATTTGCTCTTCCATGTCTGGAGGATGAGCAGGAGCATTGTCCATTACCAGGAGGCACTTGAGTGGCAATTTATTTTCCATTAAACCAGTCTAGGAAAATTCCCCTTGTGACCCATGCCTTACTGTTAGCCTTCCACATCACACACAGATTACTCTTGGCGACACTATATTTCTTGAACACTCTGGGATTTTCAGAGTGATACACCAGTAAAGGCTTCACTTTAAAATCCCCACTAGCATTACTACAAAACATGAGAGTAAGCCTGTCTTTCATAGGCTTGTGTCCTGGGAGTGCCGCTTCCTTCTGCGTGATGTAGGTCCTCTTTGGCATTTTCTTCCAGAAGAGGCCTGTTTCGTCACAATTAAGCACCTGCTGGGGTTTGAATTCTCCAGTGTCTACGCACTCCTTAAACTCCTGTACAAACTTCTCAGCTGCTTTTTTGTCAGAACTTGCAGCCTCACCATGCCTTATCACACTGTGAATGCCACTACGCTTCTTAAATCTCTCAAACCAACCTTTGCTGGCCTTAAAATCACAAGCATCACCACTTGTTGCAGGCATGTTCTTTACGAGATCGTCATGCAACTGCCTTGCCTTTTCACATATTATCGACTGCGTAACACTATCTCCTGCTAACTGTTTTTCAGTAATCCACACCAGCAATAACATCTCCACTTCTTCAAGGATTTGTGACCTCCTTTTTGTCAGCATATCCACCCCTTTTGCAACAACAGCACACTTTATTTCCTTTCCTTTCGCCACGATCGAAGTGATGGTTGAATGGGGCTTGCCATACATCTTGGCAAGCTCTGTAACACGCACTCCACTCTCATATTTTTTAATGATTTCCTTCTTGAATTCGATCATGTTCCTCACTTTCTTTACCAAAGGGCTTGCACTAGCTTTCCTTGGGCTCATGGTGACTTATTAAGCAGTTGTAATCACAAAAAACAATGGATTATTACGTATGAACCTCCGGGGTGATGGTCACGTGTTGGTAAACAATGGCACACTGAGCGTGAATGGTGTGGGAGACTGGCTTTGTGTGCGCGGTCACGGGCGGACAGGCACCGGACGGTAGCCGAAACATCGAGTTTTTTCATGAAGCTCGAGGCCAAATTTTTCCAAAAAAACTTGCCGAAGGTCGAATTTCACGAAAGTCGAGGCTGATGAAACTTGAGGGTCCACTGTACTTTCCATTGTGAAACCAGTCAAAATCATGTCAATTTCTGTAATATATCTTCTTTTCTATCAATTGAGACAAAAAAAATGAGAATACAACCATAAAAATTATACAAAAATGCACCACAAATTCGCTGTTTTACACCAAAAACATGATCGCAGTTTTTTTCTCATTATGCACTGCATTGTGTAGGATTTTTATATATAGTGCACACTTACCACACAGACCTATTCTCTCATATGTAGGCACAAATTTATCAGTCACAGCTTATCTGAGTGAGCTGAGCTCATGGCGACCAACAGTGGCTTCAAAGCCACCTGATCTTTTATGGACAGTGTATGGTGTATGTGCTTTACACAATGAGAAGCATTTCTTTTATTTGTTAGAACCATGGCTAGGGCTAAAATTGAACAGGTTATAACAAATGGAGAAAAAGAAATTGGAATGACTTATGCAGCAAGTAGTGCCACCAAACAGTAGCGGCAGGTTGGTGTGGCTACCCCGGAAATTTGAAATTATGCTAGCTGAAATTAGTGCCGGATTACTGATTGCCTGATTAGTGATGGCTGCCCTGTAGTTACTCTTGGGGGTTGCAACAATAAACTTTGGGGTGCATAGCTATAATTCAGCATTTGTTGTAGTCTTTCTAGGGAGTTAACAGACTTTATGTTGCCTAACTAGAATTCAGTGTTTGTTGCTGACACACTTACGAATCTTAAGGGAAAACAATCCTGTTATGTTGTTAACAGTAGTATTACCTTTTGTAAAATGTTATTCTCTTTCCAAAGGTTGTTTTCAAGAAGCAGTTGAGCAGGTACCAGTGGGTTTCTTTGATCATCCTGACCTTGGGATGTGTCATCAAGCAGCTAAGTTCCATTAAGAAAGAAGAAGTATCACCCACACATACTGTGTCCATATTGACAACACTGCTTTCTAATGTTGTATCACTTCATATATTCCTCATGTTAGTTCAGGTATGTTGTTTAGCTTATATATCTCTGCATGCAACAGATTGGTTTTGTTATTTTTTGTGCTTTAGTTTTTAGCAATATTCTCTTTATATGTATTTTGAAATGTTTATTTTTATTAAATTTTCGATGTTCAGTTATCCAAATACAGTAGGACCCCCATATCCACAGGACATAAGTTCCAAGGACCTCTTGTGGATACCAAAATCTCAGATAGTAGCAAACCCTATAAGTCCTATACATACCTATTATAAAGTTTAATTGATAAAATATGTGCAGTATTTGGAGAATTATCATTTTTTCACTGATGGGAAGCACTTCACAGCTTCTCTTAGGCTTTGAAGAACTGCCAGCTCCTCTACTTTTGTGCTTTGGGTCCATCATTATGCAAAATTAAGAGGTATTTTTGGGCCACAGTCAACAGTAGATAACTTAAACTGCAGATACCAAATCAGTGGATATGGGGGTTCTACTGTACTGTAACTTAAAATTAGTTAACATTTAGCATATAATAATTATGACCTTTTATCTGTTTATACCTAAAAGATATTCTGTACTAGCAAGGCAGTCCATGTGAAATCTTTTTAACACTTTATTCTTAAACTATGGTATTTGTCAGCATACAGGTTGTGATGAAGCACCAGGAATATAATTTATCTGGTTTACTATCAAACGTTTAGTTTCAGAACTTCCCTGCCATCTTGTAGCTCACTTGACCTCCCATATGACATTTTATATAGAATGTTTATTATTTCTGCAGCATGGGATCTGACTCCATGACAGCCACAATTTACTCATTATCAGTTCAGTAGGCTGTAATACTCTCAAATTATCATTTTTTTATTTTAGTGCAACAAACCACAGTGGAGTATAAACAATACTGATTATCTGAAAATGTGGTATAGAACTTACACTTCAAGTTTCTCCACCTCCAACAGAAATATGCACTATGAAACACTGTTACATCAGTTATATATGGAATCACACTCAGTAATAACTAATATTACAAGCCTTTTATATTATACTGGAAATTCAGTTATGGTTTACACCTTTGCATCATCATAAATTATTGTTCCTTAGATAACAATCTCACTTGTGCTCTGAACACAGTGTTGGCCAATATCTTTTATTGCAATATACATCATTAAATATTATAAGATCAACCACTGGGCACAAATGAAAGATGGTAACATGTGGTGCATTTCAGGCAGACTAATACAGGTCTCCCTCAACATTCGCATTTTCCACTTTTGTGGGCTTCGAACATCCACGAATTCCCAGCTGCACAATCATATTTAAAATATGTCATTACATATGTTAGTAATTGTGGCAGAGCGTGTTTGGAGATAGAACAAGATAGTCCTTCAATATGACACTAATGTCAATTCTACGGCTTATTTATCTATCACAATTCATCTGATATGACATAATAAACAATATTAATAACATAGAAACATGACATATACTCTAGATTGAATAAAATATGTCATTAAGTATGTCACGAGTGTTGTTGTGTTGGTGTTGTTGGGTGTATAAGGGCCACTGAGACATGGAGGCAGTAGAGACTAGAGATGACGGTGTTGTCAGTTGCCCTATATAACTCCAACAACATTGGAGGAGTTAGGTTCGTGCTGTCCTTTTTCTATCGATTAATTGCTTAACTTACTTGCTACACTCTTAACGCTACACTTTATCGCTGGCTGGCACTATAACCTTTATCGACTCATGCTGCTTTAGTATCATACATATCGTAGAATAACTGAAGAAGGCACATTCTCCCCTCTCTCTTCCTCCTCCACTTTCGTACTCTGCTATGAGTTCATTCTTGAATTCTATAGTCTTTTTTACCTTCTTTACCAAAGGGCTGGCACTACTACAAAATTTTACGATGTTTTCATGTGTTTTATGATTGTTCTTGGTTTAATAGACTAAGGAAGCAGTATTGTTAGGCTTAGTAAATGCTATTACAGTATTATATTTCCCTACAATATATTTGGGCACCAAACATTCACAATTTTTCCACATTTATAAGGTTCTTGATTCCCTAACCCTCGCATATGTGGAGGGAGACCTATACTAATGCTTTAAGACTAGTTAAGAACTAGACATGGGTTATTAAGTAGGAGTTTTTAAGTGTACAAAAAAGAGAGGTAGCTAAATGAACAGTATTACAATTTTAAGTATGCATTAACCCTCTGAGGGTCCGTCTTGTGGTTCTATGACTTTGAAGCCAGGGTCCAAGCTGTAGTTCTACGCCATTAGCTCAGCTCATTCAGATAAGCTGTGAGCAGTAAATTTGGGCCTAGATAATACATCTATGTGGTAAGTGTTCATCACATAAACAAATCCTGCTGCACACAGTGCATAATGAGAAAAAAAACTGCACCTGTGTTTTTGGATTAAAACAGTGATTTTACAAATGTTTTTTTTTGTATGTTTTTAAAGTTGTATTCACAGTTTTTTGGTCTCATTTGGCAGAATGGAAGATATATTACAGAAATAGAGATGATTTTGATAGGTTTTAGTACTGAAAATAGCTTGAAACTTTGCTCAAAGTAACATAAATGTTCTATTTTTCCAATATTGAAGAGTAAATGAATAACATTATGCATCCAATACATGTCAGCTGGTGGATCTAATGTGTGTTCACGAATGCACTGATATTATTTATACAATTATTACAATATTACATAACAATGAATCTTCTATTTTTTGATGTGAATAAAAATTCATTATTTGAATAAAAAATAAAAATGGAATTCATTTGTAAACCCTGGAAACATAACTGATTAACAGAGAAAATGTTATTTTAGTGCCAGGAATGCCTGCATTGTTTATTTTGGACCCTATTTTGAAATTGGAATACAGTGGACCCCCGCTTAACGATCACCTCCCAATGCGACCAGTTATGTAAGTGTATTTATGTAAGTGCGTTTGTACGTGTATGATTGGGGGTCTGAAATGGACTAATCTACTTCACAATATTCCTTATGGGAACAAATTCGGTCAGTACTGGCACCTGAACATACTTCTGGAATGAAAAAATATCGTTAACCGGGGATCCACTGTATTTTGAACTTTGTGTGAAATTGGCCAAATTACCAATTTCCGATCACTTTATTGGGTAGTTGAAATAGTTGATTGGGTGATTTCTTGTGCTCAATCGATAAAATGGAAGTAATACTAGCGAAACAACTAAAATTTTGGTCAACTGGAATAATGTAATTGGCCAAAAATGGGAGTCAAAGTGGGCAAAATTGTCAACGTGTAAATATCTCTGATGCAGCAAAATTCGCGAGAGCATAATTTCATCAATTTTCCATCAGATGTCATACTTTTTGTTTTATTACCTTCAGAAAAAGGTTCTCTACCATTTCATAAGAAAAATAGCAAAAATTTTTTTGAAAATTCTTGGACCCTGTGGAGAAGTTTCAAATCAGGGGTCCGGACCCAGAAAGGGTTAAGGAGATGAGGTACTTCTTAACAATCGCTTTAAATTGATTGGCAGACAGGGGACCATTTGATGATTCAGACAATAAATTCCAGATCTTAAGGCCCTTTATGCAAATTGAGTCTTCAAAGATCAAAATCTACTCACTGTACAAAACATTCACTCATACTGCTGTATATTTTACATTTACAGAACAATAAATTCTAATATTAATCCTGGCATGTAGATTTACATTATGGACACTCGTGTCAGTAATGTAGATCTACATGTTTCCAGGCCTTTCTTATATAACACTTTCTCTCCATTTTGAGTCCATCGTCTCAAAAAAATCAGACTTTTACTCTATTTCTCAGATTAACCCTTTGACTGTTTTGGTTGTATATATACGTCTTACGCACCACTGTTTCTGAAGTATTTATACGCGTAAATTCTAGCGGCTTCAAATCAAGCAGGAGAAAGCTGGTAGGCCCACATGTGAGAGAATGGGTCTGTGTGGTCAGTGTGCACCACATAAAAAAAATCCTGCAGTACGCAGTGCGTAATGACAAAAAAAAAAAACTGACATTTTTTTTTTTATTAAAACGTCGACTTTGAGGTGTATTCTCGTATAGTATTTATTGTTGTATTCTCGTTTTCATGGTGTCAGGTGATAAAATGGAAAACATATTACAGGAATAGAGATGATTTTGATTACTTTCATGATGAAAACGACCTTGAAGTTGAACTCTAAGTAGCGGAAATGTTCGATTTTTACCAATGTTCAGGAGTAAGCAAATCACACCACACGTCCAATACACTTCAACTGGGGAGTCTAATATTTTTTCACTAGTGCACTGATATTATTTTACCATTTTTATAATAATATAATAGTCTGCATAACAGTAAATTTTGTATTTTTTTGTATGAATAAAAAATCAAAATAGAAGCAATAGTAATATAAGAGGGGCCTAGAGACGTGACTTATGAACAGAGGATATGTTATTTTAGTGCCAAGAATGTCTACATTGCTTATTCTGGACCCTGTTTTGAAATTGGCATCTTTTTTAATTTGCATGAAAGTGGCCAAATTGCCAATTTCTGACCACTTTATTGGGTAGTTAAAATCGGTAAATGGGTGGTTTCTTGTGCTCAACAGATAGAAAAAATGGAGTTCTAAAGAAATAGCTATGAGTTTGGTCAACTGGAACAACGGAATTGGCCAAAAACAGGGCTCAAAGTCGGCGAAATCGCCAATGTGTATATGTCGCTGAGACCGCTAACTTCGCAGGAGCGTAATTCCGTGAGTTTTCGACCAAATTTCGTACTTTTGGTGTCATTACCATCGGGAAAAGATTCTCTATCATTTCATAAGAAAAAATAATTTCTTTTTTTTCCAAAAATTTATCGACATAGAATGACAGTTTCAGAAAGGGGCCTGCGACAGTCAAAGGGTTAATAAAATATAACCAGGAATGATTGGTCATGGTTTATATCATCTCAGTAATTGAAGCAAAGGTGGTAAAACACAAATAAAACAAACCATTGGGGAAGCCTTGTCTTGCCACAAGAAAATCACCAAAAAATCGAATATTTTTGCCACTTTGAAACCTATTTCAAGCTACATCTTCTCAGAAAATGACCAAAACAATCCATTAACTGATAACAAGAAATGTCCAATAAAATCATAAAAATTATTCTGTAAATCATCTCAAAGTTGCTATTTTAAATCAAACACAGAGTCAGAGGCTTGCATGTACCATCATGCACTGTGTGGGGGCAAGATGCATTTATACTGTGCTTACTTACTGTACAGACACTCATGTCTTGGTCAAAATTTACCACTCACAACATATTTGAGGGCACTGTGCTTAAAATATAGATCTACATGAGTGACATTATCATCAATAACAAGAGCAACATTAGCATCAATAATATAGATCTACATGAGCGATATTATCATCAATAACAAGAGCAACATTAGCATCAGTAATATAGAACTACTTAAGTGACACTGGCATCAATAGCATAGATCTCCATGAACAACGCTGGTATCAATAACATAGATCTACATGAACAACGCTGGTATCAATAACATAGATCTACATGAGCAACACTGGCATCAATGGCATCAGTAACATAGATTTACATGAGCAACACTGGCATCAGTAACATAGATCTATGTGGGAGACAGTGAAAGAGTTAAAATTGGGTGTAATGTATTTATAAAAAATCATTGGGCTCATATATTTCCTGTGAGCCACCATTGTATGCCTTCAAACAGTTTTAAGAATAATTTTTAAACTGCTTTCAGTTTAAATGTTAATAAGAGTATTATGTACACATTTATTTATACACACTCATCTGAGTTTTCTTTGATTTTATCTTAATAGTTCTTGGTCTTATTACTTTTCCTTTTATATCCATGGGGAAGTGGAATAAGAATCTTTCCTCCGTAAGCCATGCGTGTTGTAAAAGTCAACTAAAATGCCGGGAACAATGGGCTAGTAACCCCTTTTCCTGTAAAGATTACTAAAAAGAATAAGAAGAAGAAAATTGTCAAAGTGGGAAGTCTGAATGTGCGTGGATGTTGTGCAAATGATAAGAAAGAGATGATTGTGGATGTTATGAATGAGAAGAAACTGGATGTCCGGGCTTTAAGTGAAACAAAGCTGAAGGGGTGGGAGAGTTAAATGGAGAGGAATAAATGGGATTAGGTCAGGGGTTTCAATAGAGTTAGAGCTAAAGAAGGAGTAGCAATAATGTTGAAGGATAAGCTATGGCAGGAAAAGAGGGACTACAAATGTATAAATTCAAGGATTATGTGAAGTAAAATAAAGATTGGATGTGAAAAGTGGGTTATAGTAAGCGTGTATGCACCTGGAGAAGAAGAAGTGTAGAGAGAAGAGAGAGATTCTGGGAAATGTTGAGTGAATGCGTGGGGAGTTTTGAATCAAGTGTGAGAGTAATGGTGGTTGGGGATTTCAATGCTAAAGTGGGTAAAAATGTTATGGAGGGATAGTAGGTAAATTTGGGGTGCCAGGGT
Source organism: Cherax quadricarinatus (assembly GCF_026875155.1). Taxonomy (NCBI): domain Eukaryota; kingdom Metazoa; phylum Arthropoda; class Malacostraca; order Decapoda; family Parastacidae; genus Cherax; species Cherax quadricarinatus. The sequence continues at coordinate 36,675,652 of NC_069433.1, read as the reverse complement.
AAATGTAAATGGGGAGCCTTTAATTGAGCTATGTGTAGAAAGAAATTTGGTAATAAGTAATACATATTTTTTGAAAAAGAGGATAAATAAATATACAAGGTATGATGTAGCACGTAATGAAAGTAGTTTGTTAGATTATGTATTGGTGGATAAAAGGTTGATGGTAGGCTCCAGGATGTACATTGTTTATAGAGGGGCAACTGATATATCGGATCATTATTTAGTTGTAGCTACAGTTAGAGTAAAGAGGTAGATGGGAAAAGAGGAAAGTGGCAACAACAAGTAAGAGGAGGTGAAAGTGTAATAAACTAAGGGAGGAGGAAGTTCGGCATGATATAAGCGACTATTGGCAGAAAGGTGGGCTAGTGCAAAGATGAGTAGTGGGGGAGTTGAAGAGGGTTGGAATAGTTTTAAAAATGCAGTATTAGAATGTGGGGCAGAAGTTTGTGTTATAGGAGGGTGGGGCAGGAGGAAAGAGGAGTGATTGGTGGAATGATGAAGTAAAGGGTGTGATTTAAAAGAGAAAAAGGTAGCTTACAGAGGTTTTTACAAAGCAGAAGTGTTATAAGAAGAGCAGAGTATATGGAGAGTAAAAGAAAGGTGAAGAGAGTGGTGAGAGAGTGCAAAAGGAGAGCAGATGAAAGAGTGGGAGAGGCACTGTCAAAAATTTTAATGAAAATAAGAAAAAATTTTGGAGTGAGTTAAACAAGTTAAGAAAGCCTAGGGAAAGTATGGATTTGTCAGTTAAAAACAGAGTTAGGGGAGTTAGTAGATGGGGAGAGGGAGGTATTAGTAGATGGCGAGAATATTTTGAGGAACTTTTAAATGTTGAGGAGAAAGGGAGGCGGTAATTTCATGCACTGGCCAGGAGGTATACCATCTTTTAGGAGTGAAGAAGAGCAGAATGTAAGTGTGGTGGAGGTACGTGAAGCATTACGTAGAATGAAAGGGGGTAAAAGCACTGGAACTGATGGGATCATGACAGAAATGTTAAAAGCAGGGGATATATAGTGTTGGAGTGGTTGGTACTTTTGTTTAATAAATGTATGAAAGAGGGGAAGGTACCTAGGGATTGGCAGAGAGCATGTATAGTCCCTTTATATAAAGGAAAGGGGACAAAAGAGATTGTAAAATTTATAGAGAATAAGTTTACTGAGTATACCAGGAAAAGTATACTGTAGGGTTATAATTGAAAGAATTAGAGGTAAACAGAAAGTAGGATTGTGGATGAGCAGGGAGGCTTCAGATGGGTAGGGGATGTGTAGATCAAGTGTTTACATTGAAGCATATATATGAACAGTATTTTAGATAAAGGTAGGGATTTTTTTTTTTGCATTTATGGTTTTAGAAAAGGCATATGATAGAGTGGATAGGGAGCAATGTGGCAGATGTTGCAAGTATATGGAATTGGTGGTAAGTTACTAAATGCTGAAAAGAGCTTTTATGAGGATAGTGAGTGCTCAGTTAGGGTGTGTTAGAAGAGAGGGAGAATATTTCCCCGGGTTTAAAGTAGGTCTTAGACAGGATGTGTAATGTCACCATGGTTGTTTAATATATTTATAGATGGGTTGTAAAAGAAGTAAATGCTAGGGTTTTCGAGAGAGGGGTGGGATTAAAATTTATGGGAATCAAATTCAGGGGGAATTGACAAAAGTTTTTTTGCTGATGATACTGTGCTTATGGGAGATTCTAAAGAAAAATTGCAAAGGTTAGTGGATGAGTTTGAGAATGTGTGTAAAGGTAGAAATTTGAAAATAAACATAGAAAAGAGTAAGGTGATGAGGATATCAAATGATTTAGAAAAGAAAAATTGGATATCAAATTGGGGGGGGAGGAATATGGAAGAAGTGAATTTTTTTCAATACTTGGGAGTTGACGTGTCAGCGGATGGATTTATGAAGGATGAGGTTAATCATAGAATTGATGAGGGAAAAAAGGTGAGTGGTGCATTGAGGGATATGTGAGTCAAAAAACGTTATCATGGAGGGAAAGAAGGGAATGTATGAAAGTATAGTAGTACCAACACTCTTATTTTGGATGTGAAGCTTGGGTGGTAAATGCAGCAGCAGGAGGAACGGTTGGAGGCAGTGGAGATGTCCTGTCTAAGGGCAATGTGTGGTGTAAATATTAGCAGAAAATTTGGAGTGTGGATATTAGGAGAAGGTGTGGAGTTAATAAAAGCATTAGTCAGAGGGCAGAAGAGGGTTGTTGAGGTGGTTTGGCAAATTTTGAGAGAAGGGATCAAAGTAGAATGACGTGGAAAGCATATAAATCTATAGGGAAGGAAGGGGGGGTAGGGTCGTCCTCAAAAGGGGTTGGAAAGAGGGGGTAAAGGAGGTTTTGTGGGCGAGGGGCTTGGACTTCCAGCAAGCTGCATGAGCGTGTTGATAGGAGTGAATGGAGACGAATGATACTTGGGACCTGACAAATCTGTTGGAGTGTGAGCAGGGTGATATTTAGTGAAGGGATTCAGGGAAACCAGTTATTTTCATATAGTCGGACTTGAGTCCTGGAATGGGAAGTACAATGCCTGCACTTTAAAGGAGGGGTTTGGGATATTGGCAGTTTGGAGGGATATGTTGTGTATCTTTATACATATATGCTTCTAAACTGTTGTATTCTGAGCACCTCTGCAAAAGCAGTGATAATGTGTGAGTGTGGTGAAAGTGTTGAATGATGATGAAAGTATTTTCTTTTTGGGGATTTTCTTTCTTTTTTGGGTCACCCTGCCTCGGTGGGAGACGGCCGACTTGTTGGAAAAAAAAAAAAAGTGTATTATAAGTCTACAAGTAATGAGGTGTACATTGAAATTACTACAAACAACAAACAATCTTTATTTCTTTCTGCATTATACAAAATGTAGGTAAAAGGACACAGGTCCAACTAATGTGACATTTTTATTGTGGCAACATTTTGCTCTCCATGAACTTGGTCAAGCTCCTGGGGAGCAAAACGTTGACACAATAAAATGTCACATTTGTTGCACTTGTGTCCTTTAACTAACATACAGTTGGTAATTCTGCCAACAATATTACCTACAGAATGTACTTTATATGGAATAAAATATTGTTAAACACAAACAGAAAGCCACTAACATGCTGTGCATTTGTTGTTCAAGTAATTATATGTTAAAAATACAATGTGACATAAGTCTGAAATAAATTTCTTTGGCATTACAGGTGTTCTGCTCCTGCCTTGCTGGTGTCTATAATGAAAAACTGTTGAAAGACACTGGTGCTGAGGTGCATATTATGGTGCAGAATGTCTTCATGTACATTGACTCCATCATTTGTAATGCACTGGTTCTCCTCTGTAGAGGAGACATATTATCTGCCTTTACAACTACATCACTATCTCAGGTTTGTTGATATAAAGATATTTTTTTTTTAACAACTCAGCCATCTCCCACCGAAGCAGGTTGACCTAAAAAGAAAGAAAATCCCAAAAAAGAAAATACTTTCATCATCATTCAACACTTTCACCTCACACATAATCACTGTTTTTGCAGAGGTGCTCAGAATGCAACAGCGTAGAAACATATATGTATAAAGATACACAACATATCCCTCCAAACTGCCAATATCTCAAACCCTTCCAGGACTCAAGTCCAGCTATATAAAAATAACCGGTTTCCCTGAATCCCTTCACTAAATATTACCCTGCTCACACTCCAACAGCTCATCAGGTCCCAAATACCATTCATCTCCATTCACTCCTATCTAACACACTCATGCATTCTTACTGAAAGTCCAAGCCCCTCACCCAGAAAACCCCCTTTACCCCCTCCCTCCAACCTTTTCAAGGACGACCCCTACCCCGCCTTCCTTTCCCTACAGATTTATACACACTCCATGTCATTCTACTTTGATCCATTCTCTCTAAATGACCAAACTACCTCAACAACCCCTCTTCAGCCCTCTTATAAACTCCACACCTTTTCCTAATTTCCACACTCCGAATTTTCTGCATAATATTTATACCACACATTGCCCTTAGACAGGACATCTCCACTGCCTCCAAACATCTCCTCGCTGCAGCATTTACAACCCAAGCTTCACACCTATATAAGAGTGTTGGTACTAATGTACTTTCATACATTTCCTTCTTTGCCTCCATAGATAATGTTTTTTGTCTCCACATATACCTCAGTGCACCACTCGCCTTTTTTTCTTCATCTATTCTATGATTAACCTCTTTCTTTCTTTCAACACACCGGCCGTATCCCACCGCGGGGTGGCCCAAAAGGAAAAATGAAAGTTTCTCCTTTTACATTTAGTAATATATACAGGAGAAGAGGTTACTAGCCCCTTGCTCCCGGCATTTTAGTCGCCTCTTACAACACACATGGCTTACGGAGGAAGAATTCTGTTCCACTTCCCCATGGAGGTAAGAGGAAATAAACAAGAACAAGAACTAGTAAGAAAAATGGAAGAAAACCCAGAGGGGTGTGTATATACATATATGCTTGTACATGTATGTGTAGTGTGACCTAAGTGTAAGTAGAAGTAGCAAGATGTACCTGAAATCTTGCATGTTTATGAGACAGAAAAATGGACACCAGAAATCCTACCATAATGTAAAACAATTACAGGCTTTCATTTTACACTCACTTGGCAGGACGGTAGTACCTCCCTGGGCGGTTGCTGTCTACCAACCTACTACCTAGGCCAACCTACTACCTAGGATGATTAACCTCATCCTTCATAAATTCATCCACTGACACGTCAACTCCCAAATATCTGAAAACATTCACCTCTTCCATACTCCTCTTCTCCAATTTGATATCCAATTTTTCTTTATCTATATCATTTGATACCCTCATCACCTTACTCTTTTCTATGTTCACTTTTAACTTTCTACCTTTACACACTCTCCCAAACTCGTCCCACTACCTTTGCAAAATTTTTTTTTAGAATCTCCCATAAGCACAGTATCATCAGCAAAATGTAACTGTGTCAATTCCCATTTTGTATTTGATTCCAGATAATTTAATCCCACCCCCTCCCAAAACCCTAGCATTTATTTCTTTTACAACCCCATCTATAAATATAAATTTAAAAAACCATGGTGACATTACACATCCCTGTCTAAGGCAACTTTTACCGGGAGTATCCCCCTCCTTTCACACCCTACCTGAGCCCACTTCCTCATAAAAACTCTTTACAGCATTTAGTAACTTACCACCTATTCCAAACTTGAACCTCTGCCACATTGCCCCCATCCCCCTTTTTAATATATTTTTTTTTATTCCCACCGGGCCCAAATTCCAAAACAAGGCGGGTGGCCCAAAAAGAAAAAACTTTCCCCATCATTCACCCCATCCTGTCTTGCCAGAAGGGTCTTTACACTACTTTTTTTTCCTGCAACATTAACACCCCCCCCTTCAAAATGCGGGCTTGTACTTCCCTCTCCGGACTAATCCGGCCTGCCGGTTTCCCTGAACCCCTTTCATAAATCTATTTTTCCTACAACCCAACACACGTCAAGTATTAAAAACCATTTGTTCCATTCCTCCTATCAAAGCCACGCTTGCCCGCGGGAAGTCCAACCCCTCGCACAAAAACCCCCTTTTAACCCCCCCCCCCCTTTCCCTAGCCGACCCCCCCCCCGCCCCCTTTCCCAACAACTGATCCCCTCTTGAAGTCATCTGTTTTGCTCCATTCTCTCTACAGCTGAACTACCTCAAAAACCCCCTCAGCCTGGGACAACAGTTTTGGTAACCCCCCGCAACTCCTTCAATTTCCAAAAACTACGAATTCTCCTTTATATTCACACCACACTTGCCCTCAGACATGACATCTTCAATGCCTCCACCCTTTCCCTCGCTCCCAACATTCATCACCCATGCTTTACACTCATATAAGAGCATTGGGAAAAAATATCCTCAACATTCCCCTCTTTCCTCCCAAGGGCAAAGTTTTTGTCTCCACAGCCCTAATGCCTGCTCACCCTTTTGCCCCCATCAATTTTAGATTCACCTATCTTTCATAGCCCCCCTCCCTGACACGTTCACTCCCCAAAATTTGAAAACATTCACCCCCATACTCTCTCCGTCCAATTGAATCCAATATTTTCATCCCTAATCTTTTTTTTTCCCCTTAAAACCTTTCCCTTTTTGTATTTACTTTTAATTTTTTTTTCTTTCATCCCTACCAAATTTTATCCCCAAACCCCTGAAATTCTTTCAGAACTCCCAAGACCGTGTCATCACAAGAGCAACTTGAGAACTCCCCTTTGTGTGATTCTTTTTTTTTTATTTATTTTTTTATTTATTTATTTATTTCAATTTTTGCCCATAAAAGAGTACAAAAAAATACAGGAAGAGCAGTAGCCAAAGCCACTTATACTAGGGATAGCTTTACGGGCGGGTTTTAAAAATTTTAACTTAAGATTAACAAAGAAATGATAAAATCAGTGATAAAACTTTAAATGTAAACAGATTACTATAAAGCACAAGTGATTTATTAAAAAGACGGGTCAAATTTTTTGCATTCATTAGGTAGTGATTCTTTTTAAGGGTTTTAGTTTTTTAAAAAATAATAAAGTTAGATTGGGTTTTGGGAAAAAAACATTTAATGAAATTTTTGGGGGGAAACTTTTAAGATATAAAATTTTTTATAAGGTTCAGTTATTCAGTATTTTTTTTGGGTTTTTGGGGTGAGTAATTGATCTTTGAGAAGAACTTAAATTTTAAAAATCGGGTAGTGTTTTTTTTATATTTAAGGAATGAATTCCAGATTTTGGGGGCCTTTTTTATGGGCTTTGATTTTTGGGCATAGGTGAGATGGACACGGGGAACATAAAAGGGAGGGGATCTTTTCCTTGTTTTTATGGTCATGTTTTTCGGGTTTGAGGTTGGAAAGGGAAATGTTTGGGGGGGGGGTTAATATCAGATTTAATTTGTTCTATGTTTTGTAATGGTGCAGTAAAAAAGTAGGGATGTTTTGTAGGGTTAGTGGGTTTTTGTGTTTGAATTTTGGGTTTGGGAGTGTGCTGCCGTAGTGAAAATTTTGGTTATCATTCTAACTGCGCCTTTTTTTTGAGTAATTAGGGGTTTCAAAGAGGGTTTAAATTTGTTTTTGACCCCCAAATGCATTTTTTTTCCCATGGGTTGAGTTGGGGAAAATAAGAGAGTGATATGGCCCAGGAGGGCGGGACTTTTGGAACATATTTACCGTATCTTCAAATAGTATGCCTACAGTTTTGGGAAAAATTTTTTTTGAGATGTGTTGTATATGTGTATAAAAATTTGAGTCTATTATCAAGGTGGTTCCTTTAAAAATTTTTTCCTCTGTTAGTTTTTGGGGATAGGTGACCTTTTTACCCATTATTTTTTAAGAGGGGACTTTCTGTACCCTCTTTTTCCAAAAATTTGAATAAAGGGTAGGTTTTGTCAATGTTTAGTGTAATTTTGGGTTAGTCCTCACCCCGGGAGTTTTTTTCCTGTAATTTCCGGTTTTTACAGTATTGGCTACGGGGATGGGCTGGGGGAGAGAATCCCTTTATGTAGTGTAAATTTTGAAAATTAGGGGGGTTTGGAAATTTTCAAAGCTTTTGGAAAAGGTCATTTTGTATAGGGAAAGAGAAAGGGCCTGGGCCTCTTGCCAAGCCCCTCGTTTTTTACTTCTCTTAAAACCCCCTTCTTTAAAAATTTTTAAAACCACGGGACATCACCCACCCTTGCCCTTGGCCCCCACTTTTACGGGGAAATAATCTCCCTTTTTCCTCCCTACTTTTTAACTTGAGCCCATTATGCTGAAAAAAACTCTTCATGCTTTCGGGAACCCCCTTTCCTAAAACCATACCCTGCAAATCTCCCACATTCCCCCCCTACCCAAACCTTGTCATCCCAACCTTTTCCAAACCCTTTAAATCCCCAAAAAAAACTTTCTTTTCCCTTATTTTAAATACTTTTCCCTTATATTTTTCACTGAAAAACACCTGGCCCCACCACCCCCTTTCGTTACAAAAGGGCCCCTTGTTCATCTCCCTTAACCTATTCTCCGTCTTCTTTAATTCTTTCAGTAAAAACCCCCTACCATACACTTTACCGGGGTTTTCCCCAACAGACTTCCCCCCCTAAAATTTTTGCACTCTCTTTTGCCCCCTTTCCCTTTTTATAAAAAGGAACATGATGCTCTTTGCCTTCCCTAGGTCCCTTACCCTTTTTTCCATACATTTTTAAATAAAAAGCCCCAACCGCCCCAAAAATTTTTCCCCCCCGCTTTTAACTTTTCTTTCTTTATCCCAAAAACCCCCGGCGGGGCCTTCCCCCCTTTCTTTTTTCCTACTGCCTTAGAACTTCCCCACACTCACAACTGGCTCTTCCTCACTCCTACAAGATTTTAAATTCCCCCTTTGCCCTTTTCAGGGAAAATCACAGCTTCCCTATCTTAAATAAAACTTTTAAACCCAATTTCCCCCCAAAAAATATTCTCCCCATCTTCCCAAGGGCCCTTCTAAACCCATTTTAATAACTCTCCTTCCTTTTTTTAAAATAAAAAATCCACTTAAATCTCTGGGGTTTCCCTTAACTTGTTAATCTCGCCCCAAAACTTTTTCTTATTTTCAACAAAATTTTTTTGAAAATCTCACCCACTCTCCCCATTTGCCCCTCTTTTTACATTGCTTCACCACTCTCTTTAAACCTCTCTCTTTTTTCTCCATATACTCTTCCCCCTTGCTTTCCATTCTCCCTTTTTTAAAAATTTCTCATTTTGCTAATTTTTTCCCCCTTACTACTTTTTTAAACATCATCATTCCCCCAAATTCTTTTCCTTTTCCCCCTCCCGAAACCCATTTTCCTGTAACCAAAATTCCCCCGAACACTCTAACATACTTTTAAAAAAACCTACCCAAACCTTTTCGCCCCCCATTGCCTATGCTCCATTTCCCCCATGTACCCCAATAGCTGTTTATATTTTTAAACCCAATTTGCCTCCTTTTTGGGTTTTTTAACCTTCACCCCTCTTTTCCTGTTTTTTTCTATTCTTTGTATCCCATCTCCCTTTTTTAATTTCCCAGTGTAGCTAAAATTTAAAAAAAGTGATCGATAAAACTGTGGCCGCTCTGTAAACATTTTCCATCCTAAAGTCAAATAAACGTCTTTTTTCTACTAATACATAACCAAAAAAACTATTTCCCTTTCGCCCCACTTTAAATCTTGTATACTTTTTTACCCTTTTTTTCTTAAAATATTTTTTTTTTAAACCCTAAAAACAAAAACCCTTTCAGAAAAAATTTTCAATCAAGGGTTTCCCTTATCATTTACACCGGGGCACCCCAAATTTCCCTTTCCCCCCCCTCTCTAAAAGTTTCCCCTACTTTAGATTAAAGGTTTTCCCTACCAAAAATTTTACTCTTCACTTGGTTAAAAGGTTTCCCCATAATTCACTTAACATCTCAAAAAATCTCTCTCTTCTCCTTACTTCCCTCTTTCCCGGTGCATACACGCTTATTATGATCCATTTTCGCACCCAAACCCTTTAAATTTTAAATCCACTTTAACCCTTTTAAATTTTAAACACTTTCATATTCTCTTTTCCCCTTTCCATAACTATCCTCAAAAATTATTGCTCCCCTTTCCTTAGCTCAAAACTCTCTCAGATACTCCAGATTTAACCCCATTTATTTCCCCCCCCCGAAACTCCCCTCCCCCCCCTTCAGCTTTGTTTCGTTTTGGGCCGGGAACATCAATTTTTTTTTCATTCAAAACCATCAGCAATCATGTTTCTTGTCATCCACACTACATCAATGAACATTCAAGCCCCCCAGTTTTTAAAAAATTTTTTTCCTTCTTCCCCTTTTTTTAGTAAATGTTTATAGGAAAAGGGGTTTTACTACCCCCATTGCTCCGGCTTTTTTTAATCGCCTCATCCCGAACTCATGGTTTTTCAGAGGAAAGATTCTTTTCCATTTCCCCCGGGCCCAAAAGAAAAAATAAAAAAAACAAGAGCTTTTAAAAAAAAGGAGAAAAACCTAGAGGTAGGAAATATATATATAAAGGAAAGGGGCATGGCTGTGAAGTGTGCCCAAATTTGAATTTGGAGTAGAAAGATATCCCTGTTTCACTGTTTAGGGAGACAAAAAAAGGGACCCCAAAGGAAACCCTTTTTACCTTCAGTGAAACAGTTACGGGTTTTCCCTTTTTCAAAAAGTTTTGGGCGGGACAGTATATTTTCCCCTGGGTGGTTGCTTCTACCAACCTACAACTTCATATCCCTTTTTTCTAAACCCATTAATGCAATAAAAAACTTCCCTCCCTTTTATCAAAATTTATTTTCCCACAAAAAATGCTTCAATGAAAACCCTTTAAATTCTCCCCTCCCCTCCCCACTCTAAAACCCCCCTTTCTCTTTCCACAACCCTACATTCTGTCTTACCTCAAATTTCCCTTTAAATTTAAAAACCCAAACCATACACTTTTCCTGGTATACTCAGTAAATTTAATTCCTCTATAATTTTCACAATCTTTTTTGCCCCCCTTTCCCCTTTTATATAAAAAAAACTATACATGCTCTCTCCCAGCCCCCTAGGTACCTTCCCCTCTTTTTTTTTTATTACACACGGGCCCCGATTCCCCCCAAAAGGCCGGGGGCCCCGAAAAAAAAAAAAACTTTCCCATCATTCACTCCTTCACTGTCTTGCCAGAAGGGTCCCTTTCCACTAAATTTTTTAAACTGCAACAAAAAAACACCCCCCCTTCAGAGGCGGGACACGGGTACCCCCCACTCCAAACTCAAGCCCGGGGCCTGCGGGTTTTCCCCCAAATCCCTTCATAAAGGGGCCCAATTTTGGGCTCCACTAAACAGCACGTCAATTTAAAAAATTTTTTTAACCCATTTGTTTTCCAAACCCCCCACCCCCCTTTTAACCCCCCCCAATTTTCCGGCCGGCCCACCCCCCCCATGCCCTTTGGTTTTTGGAAAAGGCCCCCCCCCCCCAAAGGGGGGGCCCCCCCCCCCCCGCCCAACCCCCCCAAAAAACCCCCCTTTCCCCCTTCCCCCCCTTTCCCCCCCTTTTTTTTTTCCCCCAAAAACCTTTTCCCCCCCCCTTGGGCCCCCCAACCCAAACCCGGGGGGGTTTTTTTTTTTAAGGGGGGACCCCTGAAACACTTTTAAAAAAAAAACCTTTTTCCCCATTTTTGGGGGAACCCCCAAACAAATTTAGCCTTTTTTCCCCAAAAGTTTTTGGGGGGTAATCCCCCCCCCCCCCCCCCCCATTAACCCCCCCCCTTTTTAAAAGGGGGGGGGGGAAAAGGGGGGGGGGTTTTAAAAAAATGGAATGGGAAAAAAAAAGGGGGGATTGGGGGGGGGGGGGGGGGGGTAAAAAAGGGGGGGGAGGGGGGGGGGGGGGGGGTTGCGGGGGGCCCCTTTTGGAAACCTTTCCCCCGGAAAAAATTCCCCCCCTTTTTTAAAAAAACATTTTTATTAAACCCCAAAAATCCCCCAAAACCCCCCCCCTTTTTTTCCCCTAACCCTTAATTTTTCCCCCCTTGTTTTTAAACTTTTCTGTCATGCCCCCATCATTTCCCGGCTGCTTTTTCCCCTTTCATTCAAACAAATAATCCCTTCATCCCACCCCCCCCACACCCCAAAATCCTCTTTTCTTCACTCCTAAAATTGGTATCCCCCCCTTGGGCCAATCCCAGGAATTTTACCGCCTCCCTTTCTTCATCGACATTTTAATTTATTTTTAAACAGGGCCGTTTTTCCCAACAAGGAGGGTGGCCCGAAAAAAAAAAACCCTTTCCCCATCTTTCACCCATCACTGCTTGCCAAAAAGGGTGCTTTACATTCAGTTTTTAAACTGAAACCCTTTAACCCCCCCCCTTCAAGGCAACACTGAAATTTTTCCCCATCTCCAGGACTAAAAGTCCGGCCTAAATAAAAAATATATTTCTGTGAAGTACTTAACCCATGTGGGTCAGTCAGCAAAAAAGGAGAGTTTTAAGAAAGGGTAAGTAAAAATTTTTATTAGGATTTTTAACCCCGGAGGGGTTTGGGAACCCCGGATAACCCAAGAAAGTCATTTTGCACGAGGACTGTCTAACTTTTTTCCCTTGGGGTCCCCCCAACCCTTTTCCCCCCGGAATGCACCCACACCAGTCCCACTAACACCCCGGGGATCTATTTGCGCTAGGTGAACCGGACAAAAGGTTTTAAGGAAAAAGTGTTTGAAATTTTCCCTCCCCCCCGGGGAACCCAAACCCCGGGGCCCCCCGTGTGTGAAGCGGAAAACTTTAAACCACCAACCACCGGGCCCCGGGTTTTAGGGGTTTTTTATTCTTCCCTTAAAGATGGGGAGACTATAATTTAATACAACCCAAAAACCTTTTATAGTAAAGGTTTAAAGTTTTGGCAAAATACTCTGTTTTAAAAATTTGATTGAGGTTTATTATAATTTTATTTTAATGTAATGGTTTTCCAAAAATACGATTAAATGTACTTTGGAAACAAAAAGCATTTAGCTGTTTTGCTTAGTAAAAATTTAGTGGGACATGAAACTCTTTGGGAAAACCCGTAGATAAAGAAATTAAAAAAATAAAAATGAGAAATAGTTTTTTTCTAAAGATTTTTTTTTTCAGTTTTTACCATACTTTTGGGGAAAAAAGAAGTTTTTTTTTATTTTGGGAAAATTTGTTGAGCAACATAGTTTTTACAGTATTTTTCTTCCCCAAAATCATTTTGTAACACCTGCCCAAAAATCGAATGTTTGGTTTTTTTTTTCATTATGAAGTCATAAGCACTACTTTTCAGTTAAAATTGATTTTGTTCATCCCAAAAGGGGAAAATTTTTTTTATGGGCGCAGAAATTTTTTTTTTTTATTTTCATTTGGTTTTTTTCATATAAAAAAATTGCTGATTTCCCTTTCCCCCAAGTGTTGCATCATCAGGGGCATTGGAATGCAAGTCCCAAAGCATTGGGAAATTTTTTATAAACAAAGTTTTATTTCTTTGAAGGTTAAAATTGAATTTTTGAAATTACAAAAGGGGGTTTCAGTCAAAGAGAGCCACAAAGTGCCTAGGCCCTTATGGGCAACTTAATTTAATGCCTTACATCCCACTTTAAAACTAAAGACGTTGATCATGTTTAAGTTTTTACATATCTTTTTTTATAGCAGACAGGGGGTTTTAAATCTAATTACAACAGGGTTTTAAAAATGAATATTGGAAAATTTAAATTTTGGGAAATAAACATTTTGATTTTTTTTGAAAGTAGTTTACAGTTTTTGAGGGAAAGTACAAAATTTGGGGTAAGGCGTATTTTTTTTGGGGAGGGAAATTTTTTTCTACAAAGTATATTAAAACCCCTTGACTGTTTTGGTCGGATATACGTCTTAAAAAAGGTCCATGTTTGTCGTATATATACTCATTTCATTCTAGCGGCTTTTAAATCAAGCAGGAGATAGCTGGTAGGCCCACATGTTTAGGGGAATATGTCGTGTGGTCTGTGTCCCATATAAAAAAAAATGGGGGATGCCGTGCATTTAAAGAGAAAAAAAATTGAAAAGCCCACTTTTGTGGTTTATTTTTGTTTTAGTTTTCAATGGACCCCCCCCTTAAAGAACACCTCCAAATTTTCACCAAAATTTTTGTAAGTGTAAATTTTTGTAAGTGCGTTTTTTACATGTATGTTTTGGGGGGCCCGAAATGGGCTAAACTACTTCACAATTTTTTCCCTTTTGGGGAAAAAATTCGGTCAGTACCCGGCACCTGGGAAAATTTCTAATGGAATGAAAAAAGTTCTTTAAAAAGGGGGGGGCCAAATTTTTATTTTTGGTTCTATTTCTTTTCTTGGTCTCACTTGATTTGAAAAAAAACCTAATTTTAGAATTAAAAGGTGAAATTTTTATTTTTTTTTACTATAAAAAGAACCTGGAAATGGAGCTCAAACAAAAGAAAATGTTTTTTTTTGCCGATGTTCAAAAGTTAAAAAAATGAGTCTTGTCCCCAAAAAAATGTCCAAATAGGGCCCTTCCCAATATGCAGTCCCTTTAAGGGTTGACATTTTTTGTACAAAATTTCCCGTATTACAATAATTTCAGTAGGGCTCATAACAGTAAATCTTCTATTTTATTTTTTAAATAAAAAATCGGGAAATAGAAAAAAAAGTAATTAAAAAAAAGGGGCCGGGGGAACGTGACTGAAAAAAGTTTTTTATAGAGCCAGGGAAAGTTGCTTGGTTTAAATTTTGGACCTTATTTTGGAAATTTTCTTATTTTTTTAAATTTTTGTGAAAATTGGGCCCAAAAAAGAAAATTTTTGGACCAAAATTTTTTGGGTAGTTAAATCGGTAAATGGGCAGTTTCCTTTTACCAATCGGGAAAAAAAAAAATGGGCTTGGTTTTAGTGGAGAATGGAATTTGCCGAAAATAGGGCCAAAGTGGGGGGAAATCGCCCCATTTCAAAATAAATTTGGGGAGAGGGGAATTTCCCTCAAATTTCGATTTAATGGTTCTTACAATCAGGAAAGATTCTCTATCATTCATTTAAAAAAATTTTTTTTTTTTTTTTTTTTAAAATTTTTCGACACCCGGAGACACTTCAGGGTTTGGGGGTTTTCGACAAATCAGGGGGGTTTAAAAATTTTGTGAACTTTGGGCATCTAGATTTGAAGTTTTAAAAATTTAGATAATTTTTTTTTTGTAAAATTAAATATTGGTACATTTGGGCCCTCAAGTTTTTTGGAGCACGAGGTTTCGTGAAAATTTAACCTTCGGAAAATTTTTTTGGCAAAATTTTGGGCCCCGAGTTTCGTGATTTGACTGTATTTTTGGCGGGGCCCCTTTCCCGGTTTCCCCCTCTGCCCATCACCACCCCCCACCCAAACCTCTACCAAAGCTAATTTTCCCCTCATGTGCCCCTTGTTTTCCAAAAACGTGCCACCACCCCAGGGTTTATAAAAAACCCTTTCATAAAAAACCCCTTGTTTTTTTTTGCTTGGGGAACTGCTAAATAAGTTTATCATGGCCCAAGGAAAGCTAGTTTCAGGCCCTTTTTGGGAAAAAAAAGTGAGGAAAAACGAAACTAGAGGGATTTTTAAGGGTTTGAGGCCGGGGGCCCGTCCTTTTTCCGACCCCTGCCTGTTAAAGGAAGGTGGTTTTTGGCATTGGGCAAGGGCCATTTTTGGTTAGGGTTTAGTGACCGGGGGTGTGGAAAAGGGTTGGGGGAGGACCACAGGGAAAGCTAAAAACCCCTAATGAACTGCAAAAGCTTTAACTGGAGCAGCATAAGACCACAAACCAAGGAAAAAGCTTCAGAGGGGGAGGAAAAGAGAGTGAAGGAGGTTCCTTTTTCCCGTTTATTAAACCCCTTTTAGGGTCGACGACCCCTTTAGGGAAAACTCTTTTTTCAGGGTCGGGGGCCCAAAATTCCCCAAAAAAAAAAAAAAAATTTTTTTTTGCTTTTTGAAAAAATAGTTTTTTTTTTCTAAAAAAATTTTAGGCGTGAAAATTTTTCCAGAATTGGAAAAAACATCTGGTAACATCGCCGACCTTTCCGTTTAACCTTTTTTTTTATATAATTTTTTATGTACTATTTTTTAAATTTTTTTTTCCATTTTTTCTTTTTCTGATAACTTTTAAAAGGGGCCCCCGGGGGCCAACCCTTATCAGAAATTTTTTAAGTTATTTCTTTTTTCAATACAAAAAAAAACAATAAGGGCGTAAACACCCGTTGTCATTATTTTGTTTTAGAAAAAAATTTACACAAAAAAACGATTGAAAAGTTTTTTTCTTCTTAAATTTTTCCCATATTTTTATCACTTTTACAGTCCAGGGAAAAGTTTTCCAAAAAAAAATTTTGCGCCTGTGGAAGTCTTTGAAACATGGGGCATTTCAAAAGTTTTTTTTTGCACTTTCCCCAAAACAAAAAAACGAGTGTCTCGCCCCTGTTGTTGGGGACTTTTTTTTTATGTGCACAGGGCGTAACACCCCCTTCTGAGTCCCCCCCCTTTTTTGAAAGCAGTAGAAAGGGAGTTTTTTCCCGGAAAATGATCACCTTTCTTTTTGAAAGAGCAGGGGTTGTTGATAATTTGGTGGAAAGGTCCCAAATTTAAAGGGGTTTTTTCCTTTGGGACTTGAATTTTTTTCTTTTGTCTGATTGGGCAGACAAAAAAAATTTTCGTACTGGGGGTTTTTTTCTGGCCCATCTTATTCTATTTAAGCATTGGGGCATGGAAATACCCCGATGATGAAAAAAAAAAGTTTGATGTACCACTTAAAACCTTTTTGCGAACCCAATCACAAAACCCCAAATTTTTCATGTCACATTTGTCCCTGAAAAGCATGTTGAAAGGGGTAATCAATCACAGCTGCGGTTTTGAATGGGTTCATTGCTCTTCTATGCGCCCGCCACTGGGCTCCATTTCATTAGGGTTTAACTGATGACAAAAAGTGGACATTTCGTTTGTCATGCCACCGAAATGCCATGATGTCATTGGCAGCAAAAGCCCCGACCCCCACCCCTAAAGAGTGCCAGCATCAAAAATGGGCATATGTTTTCGATTTGCATGCACTGTGCCCAAAAACATATCTGTCATTTTCACTCGCAAAAAAAACACGATTTAGGGGCTTGTGTACCGTTATCCCGTATATAAAATATGCCCCTTAAACCCAAAGGGTTTTGGGGGGGTTTTAAATTGTTTAAAACCCCATCACCTGGGATGCCCCAAAAAACTTCCTGGTATTTTGCAATGTATAACTTCCTGTGTACACAATAATATCCAATTCCAGACCACTGTAACAATCACAAAGCCAAAACAACTTTATACCCCCAAAACCCTTTCCCCTTTTCTTTTGGAAGGGACTGCTTGAAAAAGGGAAAAAATCTTTCCCTTTTTAAAAATCCCAAAAATCCCTCCAATTTTCAAGTCCCTGAAGGGAAAAAAAATGCGTACTGAATTTCTCTTTTTAGATACACAAAACAAAATTTTCCCAATCTTATATAACCTTGTTTCTGTCAGGTCTAAATTTTGGGCTGGGGAAATGAAAACATACCTAAAAAATTAGCACAAACGATTTTACTGGGGATTATATCCCCTGAAAACCTGGGGGTTTCCCAAACAGGCGTCGTTGACCAGTAAAGGGTTTTACTTTGTGCTTTTTAAAACTGTGGCATTTGGGATTAAATTTTGGCAAAGAAAAGATACATCTCAGCCACATTGCTTCCTTCCAGGTTTTAGACGTGGGTTTTTTGGGAAAAGGGAATGTGTTTCCATGGTTTTAAATCGTTTTGTAAAGTGTTGCTTTCCATGAAAAATACCCTTTCCCTATTTGGGTTTGTTTAAAGAATAACTCCGAAACAACCCCGTTCATGGCATTGTTCCCAAGGGTATTTTTAAGGCCGTATTCCACTTTGGCTGTCATCAAACTGGTGGGCAATTTTGGGAAAAAAATTGACAGCCTTCCTGGCCAATCCCAGGGGCTGTCTGCTGGGGGGGTACTGGACAATGACAAATGGTTGTGGTTGTGGAGGCCAGGTGGGGGGTGGGGGGGGATGGGGGCCTTCGTTGTAGATCAATTTTAGGCAGCGGCGGGGGGCAGGTGGGTGGCAGCAAAGGCCTTCTGCTGGGGCCTACCCCGGGCCCCCTACCACCACACACATTTTCCATCCCAAAAATTTCAACAGTATTTATGCATTTTCACTGTCTGTTTTTTGTTGTTTCAGCCAAGGGGGTGTTTCCTGAGAAAGCAATCCTTCCCTTGGGGAAAAACATAAGGCACACTACCCAAGCCAAATATCGTCGTATAACTGACGCTTCACTGGGGAAAAATTGCCTTCACTATCACTACTGGAACTAGTTTTTAAGGGGTTTTTGTTCATATTCCCCTAACTATCATCACACTTTCTCTCATCTGAATCCCGGGATTTGGGAAAATAGAAATTTCCTCTTGGATTTGGTACAACGGGGAAAAATGAACAAGACGGCCCCAGCACCAGAGGTGGAAGGCTGGGGTCGTCTGGGTTTTCCCCCCTCTATTACTGATTTTTATGGCTTTGTTTTGGTCAAAACCTCACCAAAAACCCTTTAAACTCATCTTCACTTGGACTTCCATCTGTATTAGAACTGTCCCCTGGGGGAAAAAAATGTCCCAAAAAGCCCAGGAGTGAGGAGCTTTTTACCGCGAGGGATGGGGGAACATTGTTTACCCAAAAATGGCGTTCCCCCAAAAGCACCCACTGGGGGCCCCCGATTTTTTTCTACCACCCCACACACCGACCACACAGACCCTTTCCCCTCCATCTAGGCCCAACCCCCTTTTTCCCGGGGAGATTTTAAAAGGTGCTTAAAATTTTTGCATATGTTTTTTCAAAAACCCTTGCGCGTTTAAACCGTACTATGGGCCGAAATCCCCAAAGGGTTAAAGGGCTGTGGGGGAATGTGGGGGTTTAGTTCCCAAAATTTTGTTGAAAAGTATCACCTGACCAAGCTGAAACAAGCCATATCTGCAACATGTCAATGGGCAGGTTTTTGGGCCCCCCTTCAGGGAAAAACTTGAGAAATGGAAAAAAAAAGAATCTCTGGACAGATTTTTTTGGCAAAAAGGGGTCCAGTGACTCTCAAGTTGTTCCCCTGGGATTAAAAGGGAAGGAAGAGAAAAAAACCCCCGATAAGGACTTAATACCTAAAGTCCTAATGGAAGGAGATTCTCCTTCCAAACAAGAGTGTACACCTTCCTCCTATCCCCTCCTCCCGTCTTCCATCCACCCAGAAGTCTTCAGTAAAGGTAAGTGTAATGTAATTATTATTTTTTATATGTATGTACTTGATTTCTCATTGCTTTCAGTATATAAATCTTTATTTAATTTGAAAAAAAAAATTATTTTAATATTTTTGGGTGTCTGGAACGGATTAATTTTATTTCCATTTTTTCTTATGGGGAAAATGGTTTCGAGTTTTGTGAATTTCGACTTTCGGCAGGCTCTCTGGAACGGATTAATCACGAAACTCGGGGGTCAACTGTATTTAGTTTAGGGTGAGTAGGTGGTTTTTGAGATGAGCCTTAAACTGGTGTTCAGACCTGGTTACTTTAGTATTTACTGGTAATCAATTCCAAATTTTGGGGCCCTTTATGTACATAGAGTTTTTACACAGTGAGATATGGGCACAGTGTACATCAAAAAGAGATCTGTCTTGTGTTGTGGTCATGTGTCCTGTTAAGGTTGGTAAGGAGAAGTTTGAATGGAGGGTTTATGTTTGAGTGTAGTGTTCTATGTATGTAGTAGCCACATGAATAAGTATGAATAAGTGAGCAGTTTTAGACTTGAATATTGGTTGACTATGCTGTTGGGAGTGGGAATTTGTTATCATTGTGACTGCAGCCTTTTGTTGGGTTATTAGTGGACTTAGGTGATTTAATGTTGTTGATCCCCATGCACAAATTCCATATGTGACATAAGGGTAGTTGAGTGAATGATACAGTGCAAGGAGAGCTGATTGTGGAACATAGTACCATATCTTTGATAGTATGCTCCCTGTCTTAGAAATTTTCTTAGAAATTTGTTGTGTGTGTGTCTGGAATTTGAGGCTACTGTCAAGGTGGATTCCTAGGAATTTTCCCTCTGTGAGTCTTGTGATGGGTGATCCATTTAGTGTTATGTTAAGCGGAACATTTGCAATTGAATGAAATAGGTTTTGTCAGTATTGAAGGTAAGCTTATTTGTCATCATCCAGGTAGATATTTTCTGCAATTCACCATTAACAGTGTTGGCCAGTATGACTGGGTTTGGGTGAGAGAAGACATATGTTGTGTCATCTGCAGATAATATGGGTTTGAGTAGCTGTGATGAATTAGGTAGGTCATTGACGTAAATGAGAAAGAGGAGTGGACCAAGGACATTTCCTTGGCCATGCACCATGTTTTCACAAGCAGTTTCAATATGGAATTCAAAACTGATAAAATCGTTGGAACAATGCAGTAAAAGAAACTGACAAACTGCTCTCAGTTATTTCAAGCCACAGTTTGCTTATTTTTTCAATTGTATCTGGGATATTGTAACTTTTTCAAAATTCGTTTAAACTTACTGCATTTTCTCCCATCATTGCTTTTTTGGCTTGCACAAAGGTACATCTTAAATAATAGGCATTAAATATAGCAATGACACCCTGATCCATTGGCTGCAATAATGATGTCGTATTCAGTGGCAGGACAATTACAATGATATTTTCATTCAAGTCAGAAAGAGAAGTAGGATGACCTGGTGCATTGCTGAATAACAAAAAAATTTTAAAATCCATATCATTATCTTTGCAGTAACATTCAATTGCAGGACAAAAATTATTTGCAAACCAATCTTCAAACAATTGTTTCATTACCCAGGCTTTCTTATTTCGACCGCCATATAACAGGAAGAGGTAGTAGGTTGGTAGACAGCAACCACCCAGGGAGGTACTGCTGTCATGTCAAATGGGTGAAACGGAAGCCTATACAGTGGACCCCCAGTTCGCGATGTTAATCCATTCCTGAGAGCTCATCGTAAACCAAAATTATCGGAAAGCGAATCAATTTTCCCCATAAGAAATAATGGAAATCAAATTAATCCGTGCAAGACACCCAAAAGTATGAAAATAAAAACTTTTACCACATGAAATATTAAGTTTAATGCAATAGAATAATTACAATAACAATAGAATACATTCCCCAAATTACCTTTAATGATGATCTGGTGATGATTGATGGGATGGGAGGAGGGGAGAGTGTTGAAACCTATTGTTTAGAAGGGGAATCCACCTCCATTAGGACTGGAGGTAGCAAAGTCCTTTTCCGGGGTTCTTCCCTTTTCTTTTAATGCACTAAGACCAGCTTTTGAGTGTCACTGGACCTCTGTCGCACAACCAATCTGTCCATAGAGGTCTTGTTCTCCCTTTCCTTTAGATTTGCCTAAAATGGCCACAACATTGTCATTGTAATAGTTCACCTGCGGCTTCCAATAGCTGTGTTAGAAATGGGTTGGAAAATGAAAGTGTTGAGCAAGAGCAAGTCTATTTAATCATACATGTAGTCTGTCAAGGACTGTCCTTGAAGCCTTGCTCTGCATCCCTTTAAACAGGTCTTACACAATTGAGATGGAAGACATGAAACGGTAGAACATGTAGAAACAATATCAAATAGCTTCTTACAGTTCAGAAATATGCGCACTGCCCATATCTCTGTCTCGTCTCTGTCTCTGTCTCTCTCTCTGTCTCTCTCTCTGTCTCTCCTCTCTCTCTCTCTGTCTCTCTCCTCTGCGTCTCTCTCTCTGTTCTCTCTCTGTCTCTCTGTCTCTCTCTCTGTCTCTCTCTCTGTCTCTCTCTCTTCTCTCTCTCTCTCTCTCTCTCTCTCTCTCTCTGTCTCTCTCTCTGTCTCTTCTCTGTTCTCTCTCTCTGTCTCTCATCTCTGTCTCTCTCTCTGTCTCTTCTCTCTCGTCTCTTCTCGTCTCTCTCTCTCTCTGTCTCTCTCTCTCTCTGACTCTCTCTCTCTCTCTCTCTCTCTCTCTCTCTCTCTCTCTCTCTCTCTCCTCTCTCTCTCTCTCTCTCCTCTCACTCTCTCTCTCTCTCTCTCTTCTCTCTCTCACTGTCTCTCTCTCTCTGTATCTCTCTTTTTTTTTTTTTTTTTTTATTTTTTTTTTTTTTACACTGGGTTTGACCAAGGTTAAGGATACCTAGCTTTATTGACAACTATTTTCAGGTTTAAGATTCCTAACTTTATTGGCAAAGCTAAGTGTGTTTACCTACATAGCTCATTTGAAAGCATTTTTATTGTTATGAGACATCATGTAGGAACAGGATTGAAGTTGGAGCCCATCTGTTGGGCACAGCATTTTCATTTGTTCAAGGACTTTATCTCTGTTTGAACATCATTATGCTGTACAAATGTGTTCCATATCTCTAGTCATCTAGGGTATGTATGATCTCAGTTGGAGTGATGTCTGGTGAAGGGTTCAGCCAGGAGTTGAAGTTGCTGCTATCTGCTGTCTTGTGGCATAAAAGCTTGTTTCACGCTGTCTCGAAGTGGATCCAGTGTGGTATTTATGACAATATTGGCTTGTTCATAACAGTAAGGCCACCCACATCCCTCCTTGTTGAAGGCTCTGCTGAAATGACAGATTATCAGGATGGGTCCAGGCGAGAGAATGAGACGTCTTGCTCTGTTCTCTTACTCTGTCAAGCAGTCGCAGATGAGAGGGGGGGCAGGCAACCAAGAAGTGGAGCATACTCAAGGTGCGGGGAGCGTACTTGTGCTCGGACAGGATCTTGCTACCCTACTGTCAATTCAGATGGGAGATACGGGAAGTGCTGTAAGCTTCCTGGCTGAATTGTTGCAAGTTTTACAAACATGGCTATTAGGGTTAGTTTTGATGTCAAAATTTCACCCACAAGGATATCAACTTCTTCTTCCCAGGTGCCAACATCCTCCCTTAGCCTTACTCCTGCACCTGCATTACAATCATGGTGCTAGAGACGATTCTTTCATTTGCGTTTTCTCAGTGCAAATGTTACTTGCCATCTATTTCCCCAAGCTGATACAGCTCTAAGCTGGTGATTGATGTAGCTTAGAGCAGCTGCGCATTTCTTTCTCTTGGATAAGTGAATGTCAGTGTACAGTCGTCTGGCATTTGCATTGATTCTGGGATGAGATGAAGAAGAGTAGTTGAAGTAGACATTTCCATAACATTGGACCCAGCATGTTCCATGTGGAAACACGTGCCCAATAGGAATGTCTTGCTGATTCTGTTCCATTGAGAACTAAACTTAGAGATTACCATGAAGGTATTCACTGAGGAGACATAGCGTAGAGCTGCCAATTCCAGTGCTTGATGGTTTTGCTAAGAGGCCTGTGCAACAACCCGGTCGAACGCCCAGACAATGTCCAGTGTTACCACACAGCTGACTTGGATTCATCCAGTGACTGGTGCACTTAGTGGAGTAGGTTTAACAACAGACCAGCGCAGTGTAACTTTTCTGACGCCATATTGACGATCTCAAAGTAGTGTGTGGTAGTCAAAATAACTCTGTCATTTGTTCTTGAGTTATTGTCTCAAGGATCTTACCAGTGATTGACAGGAGTGACACTGGTCTGTAGTTGCTGATTTCTTGCTCTGCTCTTCTTTTTGTGAAACAGGGACTACATTGCTCTTTCCATAGAGAGGGCCATTTACACTGTACTAGGCAGTGCTGAAAGTTGAGTTAGAGGTGCTGCTAAGTGGTCAGCAAATATCCAAACAATCTTGGGCTCAAACTTGTATGGGCCAAGCCTTTTTTGGTCTGCGATTTAGTAGGAAAACTGCACCTCTACTGCCTTATTGTCACCACTGACTGTTTGACACTGTTCTTGCACGCTAGCAAGGAGGGTCCCTTGCTGGTCAGGATGCTTGCATTTTGGTAGCTATGTGTCAGCAAAGAGGTACGTCCTTCTCTTGACTACTAGTAGAGGTGGTACCATCCTGTCGATTTAGAGGTGGAATAAGTTCAATCAGCAGATCACCTTGTCTGTCCTTTGACCAGGGACACCAGGTTTGGAGCCTACCCTACCTGTTGATATAACTTTCTTTTTACTATCCCACCTCCCATTTAGCATGGCCCACTTTTGAACATCACCCATATGCTTACAGGCTTGATGTGCAAGTTCATGTTATAGGTGGTAGGATGTCTCTTATACCTTCGCCATGCTTTGTACTTAGAGTAGCAGCCCTCTCTACATCGAAAGCCAAACCTAGGCTGTTCTGTAGGCTTCGTCACTTATTGCCGGTTGAGGAATGTGTTCTTGTTAGTAGATTAAGGATGTGTCATGAAGGCCTTTCACTTTGGTTGTCAACTCATTCCCTTGGAGAAGAGCATTCACAGTAGGTGGTGCGCTGAGCTCAGAGCAATGGGCTGCCAATTTACCTCTTTCCCATAGCCAGGTTGTGCATTGTGGACTCCTCACCTCGTTCTGTTGGGATCTTAAGTGTCGTCAAAAACTGCTTGTGGTCAGAAGATTTCAACATAGAGAGGGGTTGACAAGGTGACTATGCCTTCTGCAGATCACACACTACTGGGTCAAGGGAGGAGACAGAGATATGAGTAGGGAAATCAACAAAGTTTCTCAATGTCAAACACTGCCAAAGAAGGGTCTTCAAGTCCCTCTGTTATAAGGTGATGGTTGAGGTCGTCCAACCAATTATAAAATGTTGACAGTTGTGGTTTGTAGCGAAGGGAGTCAATATTTTCCATTAGGACAGTTGATTGGGTCTGCATGTTGCACTGAGGTCGTACATTGCACATGCTGTACAGAGGTTACTAGTGTTTATAACAGAGCTTGAAGAACATTCATTTCAGATGTGTAGGGGTGGCAAGATCTATTGTGCCTGGGCATGAACACTTATAGGAAAGCTACACAGCAACACCTCCTCTTGCACCTTGCCTGTCTCTTCTCATCCATGAGTTGTAGCCAGCAGTTCTTGCAAAAATTTTCTGGAGTCTGTGTCAAAAATGTTTAACAACAGCTATCATGTGGGACGTCGAGTGTTAACAAAAAACTATGGGTGAGCTCTCAACCATTAGTAATGAAACTCTAATGTTGGCCGAAAGGATGTGATAGACGGGCCCTCATGATGAAGTGGTCTGATTCGAGGTGAGTGGGTGGTAGGGATGTAAGTGCCTGCCCCTTGAGAGAGGTAGGGTACTGAGGCAGCTGCAGGGGATGTAGGGCTCTGTGGTCTTGTTATTAAGGCGCCCAGGTCCCACCTGCGGGCTGGATAGGAGTAGCTAGGGGTGACGTGTGAGGAGGTGTTTCACAATTCGAGATCCTGCTGGGGTTTGTTTCATGAGAACAGGTCTCTAAAACGGTGGCCAGTCTGTCAAGTTCATTTTTCTTCCGACACTGGTCTCCTTATGTCCTTTCTTTGTAGCAGTAATTACAACCTGGTATCTCGCAGCAGTTGTTGGCAGCGTGCCCTTAGGTGGGACAGCGGTGAGCACACTCAAGCTAGAGTGCTGGGAGGGTGGGACTAGGATTTGTTGCACCTCCAGAGTTTGCAGATTTGTCCTTCAGATTCTGCCGCGGAACTGTGTTAGTGGAGGCGTGAGACTGGCTGTAGATGTCTTTCCTCCTCCACGTCCTACTCCACGTCCTTGCCCCCGTCCTATACCAGTTCTGACAGATTGTTTCCCTGCTGTTCGTACTTCGGCGCAGTAAGGTGACAGGTGCAGTGATAGTTCTTGATCAGTAACTGCACCGTTCTCTGGTGGAGAAAACTCCTGGGCGCAAACTTGTGACGAAAGCACTGCCTACAGATTCTTGATAGTATCGGCGGATGTGCTGGACAGGTGTAGGATCAGAGATGGTATGTGCACTGTCAAGTAGACTGGCGTGGCTGAAGCTGAGATGTCAGGTGTAGGAGAATTCACAAGATCCAAGGCTTCCCTCGTTGCATGGGAAGAGGATTTGTTCCCTCTGTGGTGGTCAGAGAATTGTGTTAGTATTCCCAAAGGTTAGTGTTTTGAACTATGTCTAGTCTGTGGGCCCTTAGCGTTGACTGAATTCACCAGTTTGTTTACCCTGAGTTAAGCTCAGTGTGGGACTTCCAGTCTTTGTCAATAGTTTGTCACCATCAGCTGAGCAGCTTCGTCACTTGATGCAGGCTTGCATGCCTTCTACAATTGCTTGTAGGTTAATCTCAATGATTTGAGGAGCTCATTTTGAAGTGCTTCCCTGTGCTAGGTTTATGCTTAGCTGATTATTTACAAAAACACAGCACCAAGAGGGCGTCTTGATCTTTTGGACAGGAGTCCTGAGGTAGGACTTCTGAAACCTTCTCATGTAAGCTCAGGCTTGTATCCACATTTACACAGGATTTGGATATCCTTAAATTTTCTGAATTTTCAACCTTTGCTGCAACAAAATTCTTCTTCTGGATATGCAATCTGTGTGGCAGTTAGTTGGAACAAAGTAGGCTACTTACATCTAAGAAGAATTTTGTCCATTGTGCGTTACCACAAACACTGCAGTAACTACTGGGACACTAAGCCAGATAGCGTAGATATTCTTGCTATTTTGCGAGTGTGAAGTCCATCCAGTGAGAGGATTGTAGGTTTGAAGTTCTTCTCTTTCTCTCTTTTTTTTTTTTTTTTTTTTTTTTTTTTTTTTACACTGGGTTTGCCAAGGTTAAGGATCCCTAGACTTTATTGACAGCCTATTTACAGGTTAAGGATTCCTAACTTTATTGGCAATGCTAAGAGCTGTTACCTACATCAGCTCATTTGAAAGCCATTTTTGTTATGAGACATACAAGTAGGGAACAGGATGAAGTTGGAGACATCTGTGGGCCTGCTCATTTTCCATTTGTTTCAACTGACGTTATCTGTTGACATCTTTATGCTGTACGAATGTGTTCCTTAATCGAGTTCATCCTGGGTATGTATGATCTCAGATGGATGATGTTCTGGAGAAGGGTACAGCCCAGAGTGAGTTGCTGCTTTCTGCCCGTCTTGTGGGCCATAAAAGCTTGTTCACGCTGTCTCGAAGTGTATACCATGTGTGGTCATTTTGACAATATTGGCTTGTACAATAACAGTAAGGCCACCCAATCCCTCTTATGTTGAAGGCTCTGCTGAAAGGACAGATCTATCCAGGATGGGTCAGGCGAGAGATGAGACGTTCTTGCCTCTGTTCTCCTACTTGTCAAGCAGTCGCAGAATGAAGAGGGGGGGGGGGGGCAGGCAAAACCAAGAAGTGGAGTACTAAAGCTGTGAGATGTACTTGTGATGTACAGGATCTTGCAACCCTACTGTCAAGCAGATGCGAGATACGGGAAGTGCTGTAGCTTTCTGGCTGCCTTGTTTGCATGATATACAACATGGGTTCTTTCATGGTTAGTTTGGAGTCAAATTTCACCCCAATGATATCATTTCCTTCTCCAGGTTGCCAACTCCGTCCCATTCTCTTACTACAGTGCCAGCATTACCATCATGGTGCCTAGAGACGAACATCATTTGCGTTTTTTCAGGTGCAAATGTTACTTGCCATCTATTTCCCCAAGCTGATATAGCTCTCAGCTGGTGTGATTGATGTAGCTGTAGAGCAGCGGCATTTCTTCTCTTGGATAGTGAATTGTCAGTGTACAGTCGTCTGCATATGCATGTGATTCTGGGATGAGATGAGAAGGTCGTTGAAGTTAGACATTCCATAAAGTGGACCAGCACACTTCTTGTGGAAACGCTTGCCCCAATAGGATGCATGTATTCAGTTCCATTGAGGACTACCTTATAGATCTACCATGAAGGTATATCACTGAGGGAGACATAGCGTGAGCCTGCAATTCCAGTGCTTGAAGTTTTGCTAAGAGGCCCTGGTGCAACACCCGTCGAAAGCGCCAGGCAATGTCCATGGTTTCTATCTCTCTCTCTCTCTCTCTTTCTCTCTCTCTCTCTCTCTCTCTCTCACTCTCTCTCTCTCTATTTTTTTTTTTTTTTTTTTTTTTTTTTTTTTTTTTTTTTTTTACACAGGGTTTGACAAGGTTAAGGATCCCTAGCTTTATTGACAAGCTATTTACAGGTTAAGATTCCTATACTTTATTGGCAAGCTTAGAGCTGTTACCATACATCAGCTCATTTGAAAGCATTTTTGTTATGAGACATACAGTAGGGAACAGGATGAAGTTGGGCCTATCTGTGGGCCAGGCATTTTCATTTGATCAACTGACGTTATTCTCGTCTGAATCATTATGCTGTACACGTATGTGTTCCCATATCGAGTCATCTGGGTATGTATGAATCTCAGATGGATGTGATGTTCTGGAGAAGGGTAAAGCCAGTGTGAAGTCTGCCTGCTTTTGCCCGTCTGGTGGCTTAAAAGCTTGTTTCAACGCTGTCCTCGAAGTGGATCAAGTGTGGTATTTTGACAATATGGCCTTGTACTTAACAGTAAGGGCACCATCACTCCTAGTGTTGAAGGCTCTGCTGAATTGACGATCTATCCAGGATGGGTCAGGCGAGAGATGAGGACGTCTTTGCTATGTTCTTAGCTCTGTCAAGCAGTCGAGATGTGAGGGGTGGCAGGCAAAACATCGGTTAAGGAAAGTGGAGCATTACTCAGGTATGTGAGCGTACTTGTGCCTCGTACAGGATCTTGAAACCCCTACTTGTCAAGCTGATGCGAGATTCGGCGTAAGTGCTTTTAAGCTTCCTGGCTGCCTTGTTTGCAAGTAGTTACTACATGGTTCTTCATGGTTAGTTTGGAGTCTAAATTTCTACCAAGGATATCAACTTCTTCTCCAGGTGCCAACATCGTATTCTCCTTACTACTGCGCCAGCATTACCATCATGGTGCCTAGAGACGAACATCATTTGCGTTTTTTCAGGTGCAAATGTTACTTGCCATCTATTTCCCAAGCTTGATATAGCTCTCAGCTGGTGGATTGATGTAGCGTACGAGCTGATGGCATTTCTTCTCTTTGGATAAGTGATGTTCAGTGTACGTCGTTCTGCATATGGCATGTGATATGGGGAAGATGAGATGAAGAAGGTCGTTGAAGTAGACATTCCATAACAGTGGACCCAGCACATTCCTTGGGGAACGCTTGCCCCAATAGGATGCCTTGCTGCTTCCGTTCCATTTGAGGACTACACTTAGAGATTACCATGAAGGTAATCAATGAGGAGACATTAGGTAGAGCCTGCATTCCCAGCAGCTTGAAAAGTTTTGTAAGAGGCCCTGTGCCACACCGGTCGAAAGCGCCAGCATTGTCCTTGTCTATCTCTCTCTCTCTCTCTCTCTTTCTCTCTATCTTCTCTCTCTCTTTTTTTTTTTTTTGTTTTTTTTTTTTTTGTTTTTATTTTTAAACAGGGTTTGACAAGGTTAAGGA
Organism: Cherax quadricarinatus; assembly: GCF_026875155.1. Lineage (NCBI taxonomy): Eukaryota > Metazoa > Arthropoda > Malacostraca > Decapoda > Parastacidae > Cherax > Cherax quadricarinatus. The sequence continues at coordinate 36,646,826 of NC_069433.1, read as the reverse complement.
TCCCTAGCTTTATTGACAAGCTTTTTACTGGTTAAGGTTTCCTTAACTTTATAGGCAAGCTAAGAGATGTTAACCTACATCAGCTCATTTGAAAGCATTTTGTTATGAGACATACAAGTAGGGAACAGAATGGAAGTTGGAGCCAATCTGTGGCGCCCTGCATTTTCATTTGATCAACTGACGTTATCTCGTTGAATCATTATTGCTGTACGAATGTGTTTCCATACTGAGTTCATCCTGGGTATGTATGATCTCAGATGGAGTTGATGTTCTGGAGAGGGTACAGCCAGAGTGAAGTTGCTGCTTTCAGCCCGTCTTGTGGCAAAAAGCTTGTTTCACGCTGCTCCTCGAAGTGGATCAAGTGTGGTATTTTGACAATATTGGCTTCCTTGTACATAACAGTAAGGCACCAACCATCTCTTCCTTTGTTGAAGGCTCTGCTGAAATGACAGATTATTCCAGGGATTGGGTTTCCAGGCGAGAGATGAGAGTTCTTGCTCTGTTCTCTACTCTGTCAAGCAGTCGCAGATGAGAGGGGGGGCAGGCAAACAAGAAAGTGGAGCATATAAGGTTCTGGTGAGGTACCTTTTTGCCTCGTAAGGATCTTGCAACCCTCTGTCCAAGCAGATGCGAGAAGATACGGCGAAGTGTCTGTAAGCTTCCTGGCTGCCTTGTTTGCAAAGATATACACATGGTTCTTCATGGTTAGTTTGGAGTCAAATTTCACCCCAAGGTTATCAACTTCTTCTCCTGGTTGCCAACATTCGTCTCCGTCGTGTGTCATTACTTCCCCACTAATGCGCCAGCATATCCACATCCATGGCTGCCTAGAGACGAACATTCATTTGCGTTTTTTCAGGTGCAAATGTTACTTGCCATTATTTCCCCATGCTGATATAGCTCTCAGTGGTGATTGATGTAGATTAGGAGCAGCTGGCATTTCTTATCTTGGATAAAGTGAATGCAGGTGTACAGTCGTCTGCATATGCATGTGATTCTGGGATGAGATTGAAGAAGGTCGTTGATGACAGACATTCCATAACAGTGGACCAGGAACACTTCCTTGTGGAAAGCTCTGACCCATAGGATGCCTTGCTGATCTCCGTTCCATTGAGGACTAACTTAGAGATCTACATGAAGGTAATCACTGAGGAGACATAGCGCTAGAGCCTGCAATTCCAGTGTTACTTGAAGTTTGCTAAGAGGCCCTGTGCCACAACCGGTCGAAAGCGCCAGCAATGTCAGTGCTACCACACAGCTGACTTTGGATTCATCCAGTGGACTGGTGCCACTTAGTGGAGAGGTTTTAAACAACACGATCTGCAGCACAGGAGTAACCTTTCCTGAAGCCTATTACGATCACAAAGTAGTGAGTGGTAGTCAAAAAAATCTGTCATTTGTCTTGAGATTATGGTCTCAAGGATACTTACACAGTGATTGACAGGAGTGACACTGGTCTGTAGTTGCAGATTTATGCTCTGCTCTTCTTTTTGTGAACATGGGACTACTTTTGCCTCTTTTCCATGGAGAGGGCCATTTAGCACTGTACTAGGCAGTGCTTGGAACGATGCGAGTTAGTGGTCGCTGCTAGCCTGGTCTGCACATCTTATCTAAAACAATCTTGGAGGCTCAACTTGTCTGGGCACACTGCCTTTTATTGGTCAGTGATTTAAGAAGGAAATGCACCTCCTCCTAGCCTTATTGTCACCACTGAACAGTATTGACACAGTTCTTGCAGCTAGCCAAGGGGTCCCTGTCCTGGCATCAGGAACTTGCATTTTGGTAGCAAGTGTTCAGCAAGAGGTCCGCCTTCTCTTGACTACTAGTAGGACGGTGGTCCATTCCTGTCGATTTAGGAGGTGGAATAAGAAGTTCATCAGGCAGATAACCTTTTGTCTGCTCCTTGCCAGGGACACAGGTTTGGAGCCTACCTACTGATGTAATTTCTTTTAGTGTCCACTCCCATTTAGTAATGGGCCCAATTTTGAACATCACCATATGCCTACAGGCTTGCAGTGAAGTTCCTGTTATAGGTGGTAGGATGTCTTTATTACCTTCGCCATGTTTTGTACTTAGCAGTAGCAGCCTCTCTAGCAACGAAAGCCAAAAACAAAGGCTGTCTGTGGGCTTTGTCACTTATTTTGCTGGTGAGGAATGTGTTTCTTGTTGCAGATTAAGGATGTGTCCGGTGAAGGCTGTTCACTTGGTTGTCAACATCCCCTGGAGAAGTGCATCAGTCGGTGGTGGCGAGCTCAGAGCAAGGGGATGGCAATTACCTCTTTCCATAGCCAGGTTGTGCGTGTGGACTCCTCACTCGTTCTGTTGGGATCTCTCTCTCTCTCTCCTCTCTCTCTCTACCTCTCTCTCCCTCTCTCCTCATCTCCCTTCTCTCTCTCCTCTCTCTCTACCTCTCTCTCTCCTATTCTCTCTCCCTCTTTCTCCTCACTCTCTCCCTCTCTCTCTCCCACTCTCTTCCTCTCCCTCTCTCTCCCTCTCTCTCTCTCTCTCTCTATCTCTCTCTCTCTCTCTCTTCTCTCTTTCTCTCTTCTCTCTCTCTCTTTTTTACTCGGGTTTGCTACAAGGTTAAGGATCCCTAGCTTTATTGACAGGGCTATTTACAGGTTAAGGATTCCTAACTTTATTGGCAAGCTAAGGACCTGTTACCTACATTGCTTCACTATTGGAAGAAGCAATTTTTATTTTTATGAGACTACAAGTAGGAAAAAGGATGAAGTGGAGCCATCTGTGGGCCAGCATTTTCATTTGATCCAACTGAACATTATCTTGTTACATCATTATGTGTACGAATGTGTTCCCATACTCAGTCATCCTGGGTATGTATGATCTCAGATGGAGTGATGTTCTGGAGAAGGGACAGCCTGGATGAAGTACAGGTAGTTATGCTTTATGCCAGTTTGTGCATAAAAGATTGTTTCATGCTGTCACTCGTAGTGGGATCCCAAGTGGTGGTATTTTGACATTATTGGCCTTGCACATAACAGTAAGGCCACCCACATCCACTCACTATGTTGAAGGCTCTGCTGAAATGGACAGATCTATCCAGGATGGGCTCCAGGCAAGAGATGAGACTTTCTTGCTCTGTTTCTACTCTGTCAAGCAGTCGCAGATGAGAGGGGGGCAGGCAACCAAGAAATTGGGAGCATACTCGAGGTTTGAGCGTACTTAGTGACTCGTTACAGGATCTAGACAACCCCAATGTCAAGCAGATGGGAGAATCGGCGCAAGTTGCTGTAAGCTTCCTGGCTGCCTTGTTTGCAAGATTTACAACATGGTTCTTCATGGTTAGCTTGGAGTCAAATTTCACCCAAGGATATCTCAACTTCTTCTTCCGGTGCCAACATCCTCCCCATTCTCCTTACTACTGCACAGCATTACCATCATGGTGCCTAGAGACAGATCATCATTTGCGTTTTCTCAGGTGCAAATGATTACTTTGCAATCTATTTCCCCAAGCTGATATTATAGCTCTCAGCTGGTGATTGATGTAGCTTAGATGCAGCTGGCATTTCTTCTCTTGGATAAATAGTGAATGTCAGTTGTAACAGTCGTGTCTGATATGCATGTGAGTTTCTGGGAAGATGAGATGAGACATGTCGTTCGAAGTAGACATTCCATAACATTGGGACAGCATGCTTCCTTGTGGAACATCTATGCCCAGTTGGATGTCTTGCTGATTCCGTTCCATTGAGAAACTACACTTTAGAGATTACCTGAAGGTAGTCAATGATGAGACATAGCGTAGAGGCCTGCAATTCCAGTGCTTGAAGTTTTGCTAGACGGCCTGGTGACAATCCCGGTCGAAAGCCGCCAGCATGTCAAGTGCTACACACAGCTGACTTTGGATTCATCCAGTGACTGGTGCCACTTAGTGGAGATAGTTGAACAACAGATAAGCAGCAGAGTAAACCTTTTCCTGAGCCATATGACGATCACAAAAGTAGGAGTGGTAGTCCAAAAACTCTGTCAGTTGTCTTGTGGATTATTGTCTCAAGGATCTTACAGTGATTGACAGGAGTGACACTGGTCTGTAGTATGCTGATTTCTGCTCTGCTCTTCTTTTGTGAAACAGGACTACATTGCCTCTTTTCCATAGAGAGGGCATTTACACTGTACTAGACAGTGCCTGAAAAGATGCGAGGTTAGAGGTGTGCTAGCTGGTCTGCACATCTTCTCAACATCTTGGGGCTCAAACTCTCTCTCTTTTCTCTCTCATCTTCTCTCTCCTCTTCTCTCTCTCTCTCCACTCTCTCTTCTCTTCTTCTCTTTCTCTCTCTTTCTCTCTCTTTCTCTCTATTCTCTCTCTCTCTCTCTCTCTCTCTCTCTCTCTCTCTTCTCTCTTTCTCTCTCTTCTTTCTCTCTCTCTCTCTCCTCTCTCTCTCTCTCTCCTCTCTTCTCTCTCTCTTCTCTCTCCCCTCATCTCTCTTCTCTCTCTCTCTCTCTATCATCGTACACGTAAGTAAAGTCTATCATTACATAGTACAAATTACCTAGGATTACACCAAATAATCCAGACGAAGTGCTAATACAGTGGTTCTGTGTTACAGTGCCCTAATTTAATAATAATATTAATAATTATTTTTACCATAATACTTATTTTACTATATTAATAATATTATTATTAATAAAACTATTATATAATAATCATGTCACACATTACTACTTAAAATATCTGTAGTCTTAATGTAGAGTGAGAGGTGAGTAAACAGATTAAATGAGAATAAACGAATGAATGTGTGTGATGAGTTGGCGAGTTATGTAAACAAACGTTGTTGTTGTTACCTGCCTGGACACGAATGGTTTCCTGTCACTCTGTCACAGCCGACCAGAAAAAACATCTCCATATTTGTTAATTTATATGTTTATATGTATGTAGCATGTTTATATATAATTATGAAAAAAAGAAATCATAGTTGGATTAAGCAAAATGTCTATATCAATGTTTTTACACATTTAATGGCTCAGTGATTATTATTGTGTTATTATCATTATTAATATTGGCCATCTTCAAGACCAATTACCCTCTTATGATGTGGCTCTTGAGACAGGACAAGCAGACAGAAAGACAGAACAGGTAGACTGGACAGCAGGGACACTCAGGGTAGACAGGCACACTGGTAGACTAGACCCACAGGTAGACAGAACACAAGGGTAGATAGACGCACAAAGGGTAGAATATAAAGACACACACAGGTAGATATGAAGACCACCAAGTAGACGAACACAGGTTAGACAGGACACACAAAGGATAGTACAGAAACAGGTAGGACAAAAGACACACAGGTGACATAAAGACAGCACACAGGTAAAATAGACACAGACAGAAAGACAGGACACACAGGTTAGACAGACAAACAGACACACGAGATACACAGATTTAGAGGGCAGACAGATACGCCAGGTTTATGTGCAACAGTGAAAACAAATAGAGAGTTCGAGAGTAAAGAGCCATTTCTTGCTGCCACAATCTCCAGTGCAAGATTCAGACTTCTTCTTAAGGGGCCATGGTGAAATTTACTGTGTCAAGTTAGTACAGTTAATACAGTATATGCTGCTGATAGGTCAGGGTTACTCAAAACTGATGCTCCTGCATGACGCATTGTCAATAATTGTACAGTGGTGTGCATCAGCGGCCCAGCACAAGCTTGCCAGATGCATGGTCGTAAGTCGAAGTGGACAGTATGTCGAGCAGGTCATAACGTCGGTTGGTTAGGTTGTATTTTAGATTTGTTTACAATAATTTAATACTAAACAAAACACAGTGAAATTATATATTTTTCGTTTGGTACAGAGTGATTTTGGCAAAAATTATGAATACACAAATTTTTGCTTGTCTATATGGCGAGTGAGGTTGCATTTAAGCCAAGATCGCAAGTTCTGCCTATTCGGCAAAACATATATATGCAGTGGCCCCCCAGTATTCTGATATTTAATTTGTTCCTGAGAGCTCTTCGAATACCGAACAATATCGAAAACCGAATCAATTTTCCTCATAAGAACAAATGGAAATCAAGTTAATACGTTGCACAAGACACCCATAAAGTATGAAAAAAAAATTTTTACATGAAATATGAAGTTTAAAGCAATAGAATATTACATAACAATAAAATAATTGGACACGTACTTTAATGAAGATCGGGTGATGATTGATGGGATGGGAGGAGGGCGAGAGGTGTTAGTGTTTAGAAGGGGAATCCCCTCATGCAAATTTTCCCAGCCTTTTCACAGTTGATGCTTAGAGGTGCTATCTCCTGCTATCTGTTTTTCATTTATCCACACCAATAACAATCTCTCAACATTTTCTAACACTTGCGGTCGCTGCGCTGTTTCATAATCGGCAGTCCTTGAACCATTTGCCAAGAACAGCCTTCCTTGATTACCTTTTTCCCTGGTCACTATAGTTTAGAGATGGTGATTGGGGTTTATTATTCAAACCTAACCAGCTCCGCCACACGCACTCCACTTTGTACTTGCAATTATCTCTTTCTTCATTTCATAAGTCTTAGCGAACTTTTTTCTCGAAGGTGTTGGCACTAGAAGCTTTCTGGGGCCCATGGTGACTTATTGTGAAGAAAACAAGCACCAAACACAGTGATAATTCGAGCTATATGGATGATTCGTCCAAAATGTATCTTAGATGCGCACACAACTTGGGCTGGCTTGTAAAACTGGCACACAGGGGCAGTTCAGGCCACACGTGGACAAGTCTCGTACGGTTTCGTATAGAATACGGGTTTTCAATCGAATTACCGAGGAAATTTTTTTTGCGATATAATGCAGCGAATACGGATTTTCGAATACCGATGCCTCGAATACCGTGGTGTCCGCCTGTATATATTTATACACACACCACACACACTCACACATACAGTTTGTACCCCCCTCTTACGATATTAACCCATTCTGTGAGCACCTCCTAAGCTGAAATTATCCGGTTTAATTAGCCGAATTATATTTTCCCCATAAGAAAATAATCGGAAATCCAATTAATCCGTTCCTGAACACCCCAAAGTACGAAAAAAAAATTTTTCACCACATGAAATGTTTAGTTTTAACCCTTTCAGGTCGTTCTGTAGATATACGGCTTTTACGTTTCAGGAGTCCAAAACCGTAGATCTACGCCATGAGCTCTCAGCTCACTCTGTTAAACTGTGTGTGGTACATTTGGGCCTAGATATGAGAGAATACATCTATGTGGTATGGTGCTGCACCAATAAAACAGATCCTGCAGCACACTGTGATAATGAGAGAAAAAAAATGTAATCTGATTTTTCGATTAAAACAGCAACTTTGAGGTTTTTTTCGTATGTTTTTTATAGTTGTGATTTGCGATTTCTTGGTCTCATTTGATAGAATTGAAGACACTATTACAGAAATAGAGATGATTTTGATTGGTTTTTAGCATTGGAAAATGGCTTGAACTGAGCTCAAAGTAGCGGAAAATGTAAATTTTTTGCCGATAATTAAAGAGTAAAACAATCGGACACTCACACGTTCTAATACAAGTCAGTTGGTGGTGTCTAATTGTAACATTCCACCAATATGGTGATGATATTTATACAACTTATTTCAAGTATTGGATTAACAGTCAATTTTATTTTTTGGTTGTGTGTGAATTAAAAAATTCATTATGTGAATAAAAAATCAAAATGGAATTTATTTGTAAAGCTAAAACATAACTAGATGAACAGAGGAAATGTTAGTTTCAGTGCCAGTATGCCTACAATGTTCATTTGGACCTTATTTTGAAATTGGAATATTTTGAACTTTGTGTTAAAATTGGGCCAAATTAACAATTCTCTGATCACTTTATTTTGTAGTTGAAAACAGTTGACTTGGGTTTCATTACCCTGGCTTTCTTATTTGAACGCCATATAACAGGAAGAGGTAGTAGGTTGGTAGACAGCAACCACCCAGGGAGGTATGCTGTCAATGTCATTGGGTCTGAAAGGATAAGCCTAGTAAGTGGACCCCAGTTCGCGATGTTAATCCATTCCCTTGAGAGCTCATCGATAACCAAAATTATCGGAAGAAAAGCTGAATCAATTTTCCCCATAAGGAAAATAATGGAAATCAAATTACATCCGTGCAAGACACCCAAAAGTATGAAAATTAAAAACTTATACCACATGAAATATTAAGTTTAATGCATAGAATAATTACAATAACAATAGTATACATTCCCCAAATTACCTTTAATGATGATCTGGTGATGATTGATGGGATGGGAGGAGGGGAGAGTGTTGAAACCTATTGTTTAGAAGGGGAATCCACCTCCATTAGGACTGGAGGTAGCAAAGTCCTTTTCCGGGGTTCTTCCCTTTTCTTTTAATGCACTAAGACCAGCTTTTGAGTGTCACTGGACCTCTGTCGCACAACCAATCTGTCCATAGAGGTCTTGTTCTCCCTTTCCTTTAGATTTGCCTAAAATGGCCACAACATTGTCATTGTAATAGTTCACCTGCGGCTTCCAATAGCTGTGTTAGAAATGGGTTGGAAAATGAAAGTGTTGAGCAAGAGCAAGTCTATTTAATCATACATGTAGTCTGTCAAGGACTGTCCTTGAAGCCTTGCTCTGCATCCCTTTAAACAGGTCTTACACAATTGAGATGGAAGACATGAAACGGTAGAACATGTAGAAACAATATCAAATAGCTTCTTACAGTTCAGAAATATGCGCACTGCCCATATCTCTGTCTCGTCTCTGTCTCTGTCTCTCTCTCTGTCTCTCTCTCTGTCTCTCCTCTCTCTCTCTCTGTCTCTCTCCTCTGCGTCTCTCTCTCTGTTCTCTCTCTGTCTCTCTGTCTCTCTCTCTGTCTCTCTCTCTGTCTCTCTCTCTTCTCTCTCTCTCTCTCTCTCTCTCTCTCTCTCTGTCTCTCTCTCTGTCTCTTCTCTGTTCTCTCTCTCTGTCTCTCATCTCTGTCTCTCTCTCTGTCTCTTCTCTCTCGTCTCTTCTCGTCTCTCTCTCTCTCTGTCTCTCTCTCTCTCTGACTCTCTCTCTCTCTCTCTCTCTCTCTCTCTCTCTCTCTCTCTCTCTCTCCTCCCTCTCTCTCTCTCTCCTCTCACTCTCTCTCTCTCTCTCTCTTCTCTCTCTCACTGTCTCTCTCTCTCTGTATCTCTCTTTTTTTTTTTTTTTTTTTATTTTTTTTTTTTTTACACTGGGTTTGACCAAGGTTAAGGATACCTAGCTTTATTGACAACTATTTTCAGGTTTAAGATTCCTAACTTTATTGGCAAAGCTAAGTGTGTTTACCTACATAGCTCATTTGAAAGCATTTTTATTGTTATGAGACATCATGTAGGAACAGGATTGAAGTTGGAGCCCATCTGTTGGGCACAGCATTTTCATTTGTTCAAGGACTTTATCTCTGTTTGAACATCATTATGCTGTACAAATGTGTTCCATATCTCTAGTCATCTAGGGTATGTATGATCTCAGTTGGAGTGATGTCTGGTGAAGGGTTCAGCCAGGAGTTGAAGTTGCTGCTATCTGCTGTCTTGTGGCATAAAAGCTTGTTTCACGCTGTCTCGAAGTGGATCCAGTGTGGTATTTATGACAATATTGGCTTGTTCATAACAGTAAGGCCACCCACATCCCTCCTTGTTGAAGGCTCTGCTGAAATGACAGATTATCAGGATGGGTCCAGGCGAGAGAATGAGACGTCTTGCTCTGTTCTCTTACTCTGTCAAGCAGTCGCAGATGAGAGGGGGGGCAGGCAACCAAGAAGTGGAGCATACTCAAGGTGCGGGGAGCGTACTTGTGCTCGGACAGGATCTTGCTACCCTACTGTCAATTCAGATGGGAGATACGGGAAGTGCTGTAAGCTTCCTGGCTGAATTGTTGCAAGTTTTACAAACATGGCTATTAGGGTTAGTTTTGATGTCAAAATTTCACCCACAAGGATATCAACTTCTTCTTCCCAGGTGCCAACATCCTCCCTTAGCCTTACTCCTGCACCTGCATTACAATCATGGTGCTAGAGACGATTCTTTCATTTGCGTTTTCTCAGTGCAAATGTTACTTGCCATCTATTTCCCCAAGCTGATACAGCTCTAAGCTGGTGATTGATGTAGCTTAGAGCAGCTGCGCATTTCTTTCTCTTGGATAAGTGAATGTCAGTGTACAGTCGTCTGGCATTTGCATTGATTCTGGGATGAGATGAAGAAGAGTAGTTGAAGTAGACATTTCCATAACATTGGACCCAGCATGTTCCATGTGGAAACACGTGCCCAATAGGAATGTCTTGCTGATTCTGTTCCATTGAGAACTAAACTTAGAGATTACCATGAAGGTATTCACTGAGGAGACATAGCGTAGAGCTGCCAATTCCAGTGCTTGATGGTTTTGCTAAGAGGCCTGTGCAACAACCCGGTCGAACGCCCAGACAATGTCCAGTGTTACCACACAGCTGACTTGGATTCATCCAGTGACTGGTGCACTTAGTGGAGTAGGTTTAACAACAGACCAGCGCAGTGTAACTTTTCTGACGCCATATTGACGATCTCAAAGTAGTGTGTGGTAGTCAAAATAACTCTGTCATTTGTTCTTGAGTTATTGTCTCAAGGATCTTACCAGTGATTGACAGGAGTGACACTGGTCTGTAGTTGCTGATTTCTTGCTCTGCTCTTCTTTTTGTGAAACAGGGACTACATTGCTCTTTCCATAGAGAGGGCCATTTACACTGTACTAGGCAGTGCTGAAAGTTGAGTTAGAGGTGCTGCTAAGTGGTCAGCAAATATCCAAACAATCTTGGGCTCAAACTTGTATGGGCCAAGCCTTTTTTGGTCTGCGATTTAGTAGGAAAACTGCACCTCTACTGCCTTATTGTCACCACTGACTGTTTGACACTGTTCTTGCACGCTAGCAAGGAGGGTCCCTTGCTGGTCAGGATGCTTGCATTTTGGTAGCTATGTGTCAGCAAAGAGGTACGTCCTTCTCTTGACTACTAGTAGAGGTGGTACCATCCTGTCGATTTAGAGGTGGAATAAGTTCAATCAGCAGATCACCTTGTCTGTCCTTTGACCAGGGACACCAGGTTTGGAGCCTACCCTACCTGTTGATATAACTTTCTTTTTACTATCCCACCTCCCATTTAGCATGGCCCACTTTTGAACATCACCCATATGCTTACAGGCTTGATGTGCAAGTTCATGTTATAGGTGGTAGGATGTCTCTTATACCTTCGCCATGCTTTGTACTTAGAGTAGCAGCCCTCTCTACATCGAAAGCCAAACCTAGGCTGTTCTGTAGGCTTCGTCACTTATTGCCGGTTGAGGAATGTGTTCTTGTTAGTAGATTAAGGATGTGTCATGAAGGCCTTTCACTTTGGTTGTCAACTCATTCCCTTGGAGAAGAGCATTCACAGTAGGTGGTGCGCTGAGCTCAGAGCAATGGGCTGCCAATTTACCTCTTTCCCATAGCCAGGTTGTGCATTGTGGACTCCTCACCTCGTTCTGTTGGGATCTTAAGTGTCGTCAAAAACTGCTTGTGGTCAGAAGATTTCAACATAGAGAGGGGTTGACAAGGTGACTATGCCTTCTGCAGATCACACACTACTGGGTCAAGGGAGGAGACAGAGATATGAGTAGGGAAATCAACAAAGTTTCTCAATGTCAAACACTGCCAAAGAAGGGTCTTCAAGTCCCTCTGTTATAAGGTGATGGTTGAGGTCGTCCAACCAATTATAAAATGTTGACAGTTGTGGTTTGTAGCGAAGGGAGTCAATATTTTCCATTAGGACAGTTGATTGGGTCTGCATGTTGCACTGAGGTCGTACATTGCACATGCTGTACAGAGGTTACTAGTGTTTATAACAGAGCTTGAAGAACATTCATTTCAGATGTGTAGGGGTGGCAAGATCTATTGTGCCTGGGCATGAACACTTATAGGAAAGCTACACAGCAACACCTCCTCTTGCACCTTGCCTGTCTCTTCTCATCCATGAGTTGTAGCCAGCAGTTCTTGCAAAAATTTTCTGGAGTCTGTGTCAAAAATGTTTAACAACAGCTATCATGTGGGACGTCGAGTGTTAACAAAAAACTATGGGTGAGCTCTCAACCATTAGTAATGAAACTCTAATGTTGGCCGAAAGGATGTGATAGACGGGCCCTCATGATGAAGTGGTCTGATTCGAGGTGAGTGGGTGGTAGGGATGTAAGTGCCTGCCCCTTGAGAGAGGTAGGGTACTGAGGCAGCTGCAGGGGATGTAGGGCTCTGTGGTCTTGTTATTAAGGCGCCCAGGTCCCACCTGCGGGCTGGATAGGAGTAGCTAGGGGTGACGTGTGAGGAGGTGTTTCACAATTCGAGATCCTGCTGGGGTTTGTTTCATGAGAACAGGTCTCTAAAACGGTGGCCAGTCTGTCAAGTTCATTTTTCTTCCGACACTGGTCTCCTTATGTCCTTTCTTTGTAGCAGTAATTACAACCTGGTATCTCGCAGCAGTTGTTGGCAGCGTGCCCTTAGGTGGGACAGCGGTGAGCACACTCAAGCTAGAGTGCTGGGAGGGTGGGACTAGGATTTGTTGCACCTCCAGAGTTTGCAGATTTGTCCTTCAGATTCTGCCGCGGAACTGTGTTAGTGGAGGCGTGAGACTGGCTGTAGATGTCTTTCCTCCTCCACGTCCTACTCCACGTCCTTGCCCCCGTCCTATACCAGTTCTGACAGATTGTTTCCCTGCTGTTCGTACTTCGGCGCAGTAAGGTGACAGGTGCAGTGATAGTTCTTGATCAGTAACTGCACCGTTCTCTGGTGGAGAAAACTCCTGGGCGCAAACTTGTGACGAAAGCACTGCCTACAGATTCTTGATAGTATCGGCGGATGTGCTGGACAGGTGTAGGATCAGAGATGGTATGTGCACTGTCAAGTAGACTGGCGTGGCTGAAGCTGAGATGTCAGGTGTAGGAGAATTCACAAGATCCAAGGCTTCCCTCGTTGCATGGGAAGAGGATTTGTTCCCTCTGTGGTGGTCAGAGAATTGTGTTAGTATTCCCAAAGGTTAGTGTTTTGAACTATGTCTAGTCTGTGGGCCCTTAGCGTTGACTGAATTCACCAGTTTGTTTACCCTGAGTTAAGCTCAGTGTGGGACTTCCAGTCTTTGTCAATAGTTTGTCACCATCAGCTGAGCAGCTTCGTCACTTGATGCAGGCTTGCATGCCTTCTACAATTGCTTGTAGGTTAATCTCAATGATTTGAGGAGCTCATTTTGAAGTGCTTCCCTGTGCTAGGTTTATGCTTAGCTGATTATTTACAAAAACACAGCACCAAGAGGGCGTCTTGATCTTTTGGACAGGAGTCCTGAGGTAGGACTTCTGAAACCTTCTCATGTAAGCTCAGGCTTGTATCCACATTTACACAGGATTTGGATATCCTTAAATTTTCTGAATTTTCAACCTTTGCTGCAACAAAATTCTTCTTCTGGATATGCAATCTGTGTGGCAGTTAGTTGGAACAAAGTAGGCTACTTACATCTAAGAAGAATTTTGTCCATTGTGCGTTACCACAAACACTGCAGTAACTACTGGGACACTAAGCCAGATAGCGTAGATATTCTTGCTATTTTGCGAGTGTGAAGTCCATCCAGTGAGAGGATTGTAGGTTTGAAGTTCTTCTCTTTCTCTCTTTTTTTTTTTTTTTTTTTTTTTTTTTTTTTTACACTGGGTTTGCCAAGGTTAAGGATCCCTAGACTTTATTGACAGCCTATTTACAGGTTAAGGATTCCTAACTTTATTGGCAATGCTAAGAGCTGTTACCTACATCAGCTCATTTGAAAGCCATTTTTGTTATGAGACATACAAGTAGGGAACAGGATGAAGTTGGAGACATCTGTGGGCCTGCTCATTTTCCATTTGTTTCAACTGACGTTATCTGTTGACATCTTTATGCTGTACGAATGTGTTCCTTAATCGAGTTCATCCTGGGTATGTATGATCTCAGATGGATGATGTTCTGGAGAAGGGTACAGCCCAGAGTGAGTTGCTGCTTTCTGCCCGTCTTGTGGGCCATAAAAGCTTGTTCACGCTGTCTCGAAGTGTATACCATGTGTGGTCATTTTGACAATATTGGCTTGTACAATAACAGTAAGGCCACCCAATCCCTCTTATGTTGAAGGCTCTGCTGAAAGGACAGATCTATCCAGGATGGGTCAGGCGAGAGATGAGACGTTCTTGCCTCTGTTCTCCTACTTGTCAAGCAGTCGCAGAATGAAGAGGGGGGGGGGGGGCAGGCAAAACCAAGAAGTGGAGTACTAAAGCTGTGAGATGTACTTGTGATGTACAGGATCTTGCAACCCTACTGTCAAGCAGATGCGAGATACGGGAAGTGCTGTAGCTTTCTGGCTGCCTTGTTTGCATGATATACAACATGGGTTCTTTCATGGTTAGTTTGGAGTCAAATTTCACCCCAATGATATCATTTCCTTCTCCAGGTTGCCAACTCCGTCCCATTCTCTTACTACAGTGCCAGCATTACCATCATGGTGCCTAGAGACGAACATCATTTGCGTTTTTTCAGGTGCAAATGTTACTTGCCATCTATTTCCCCAAGCTGATATAGCTCTCAGCTGGTGTGATTGATGTAGCTGTAGAGCAGCGGCATTTCTTCTCTTGGATAGTGAATTGTCAGTGTACAGTCGTCTGCATATGCATGTGATTCTGGGATGAGATGAGAAGGTCGTTGAAGTTAGACATTCCATAAAGTGGACCAGCACACTTCTTGTGGAAACGCTTGCCCCAATAGGATGCATGTATTCAGTTCCATTGAGGACTACCTTATAGATCTACCATGAAGGTATATCACTGAGGGAGACATAGCGTGAGCCTGCAATTCCAGTGCTTGAAGTTTTGCTAAGAGGCCCTGGTGCAACACCCGTCGAAAGCGCCAGGCAATGTCCATGGTTTCTATCTCTCTCTCTCTCTCTCTTTCTCTCTCTCTCTCTCTCTCTCTCTCACTCTCTCTCTCTCTATTTTTTTTTTTTTTTTTTTTTTTTTTTTTTTTTTTTTTTTTTACACAGGGTTTGACAAGGTTAAGGATCCCTAGCTTTATTGACAAGCTATTTACAGGTTAAGATTCCTATACTTTATTGGCAAGCTTAGAGCTGTTACCATACATCAGCTCATTTGAAAGCATTTTTGTTATGAGACATACAGTAGGGAACAGGATGAAGTTGGGCCTATCTGTGGGCCAGGCATTTTCATTTGATCAACTGACGTTATTCTCGTCTGAATCATTATGCTGTACACGTATGTGTTCCCATATCGAGTCATCTGGGTATGTATGAATCTCAGATGGATGTGATGTTCTGGAGAAGGGTAAAGCCAGTGTGAAGTCTGCCTGCTTTTGCCCGTCTGGTGGCTTAAAAGCTTGTTTCAACGCTGTCCTCGAAGTGGATCAAGTGTGGTATTTTGACAATATGGCCTTGTACTTAACAGTAAGGGCACCATCACTCCTAGTGTTGAAGGCTCTGCTGAATTGACGATCTATCCAGGATGGGTCAGGCGAGAGATGAGGACGTCTTTGCTATGTTCTTAGCTCTGTCAAGCAGTCGAGATGTGAGGGGTGGCAGGCAAAACATCGGTTAAGGAAAGTGGAGCATTACTCAGGTATGTGAGCGTACTTGTGCCTCGTACAGGATCTTGAAACCCCTACTTGTCAAGCTGATGCGAGATTCGGCGTAAGTGCTTTTAAGCTTCCTGGCTGCCTTGTTTGCAAGTAGTTACTACATGGTTCTTCATGGTTAGTTTGGAGTCTAAATTTCTACCAAGGATATCAACTTCTTCTCCAGGTGCCAACATCGTATTCTCCTTACTACTGCGCCAGCATTACCATCATGGTGCCTAGAGACGAACATCATTTGCGTTTTTTCAGGTGCAAATGTTACTTGCCATCTATTTCCCAAGCTTGATATAGCTCTCAGCTGGTGGATTGATGTAGCGTACGAGCTGATGGCATTTCTTCTCTTTGGATAAGTGATGTTCAGTGTACGTCGTTCTGCATATGGCATGTGATATGGGGAAGATGAGATGAAGAAGGTCGTTGAAGTAGACATTCCATAACAGTGGACCCAGCACATTCCTTGGGGAACGCTTGCCCCAATAGGATGCCTTGCTGCTTCCGTTCCATTTGAGGACTACACTTAGAGATTACCATGAAGGTAATCAATGAGGAGACATTAGGTAGAGCCTGCATTCCCAGCAGCTTGAAAAGTTTTGTAAGAGGCCCTGTGCCACACCGGTCGAAAGCGCCAGCATTGTCCTTGTCTATCTCTCTCTCTCTCTCTCTCTTTCTCTCTATCTTCTCTCTCTCTTTTTTTTTTTTTTGTTTTTTTTTTTTTTGTTTTTATTTTTAAACAGGGTTTGACAAGGTTAAGGATCCCTAGCTTTATTGACAAGCTTTTTACTGGTTAAGGTTTCCTTAACTTTATAGGCAAGCTAAGAGATGTTAACCTACATCAGCTCATTTGAAAGCATTTTGTTATGAGACATACAAGTAGGGAACAGAATGGAAGTTGGAGCCAATCTGTGGCGCCCTGCATTTTCATTTGATCAACTGACGTTATCTCGTTGAATCATTATTGCTGTACGAATGTGTTTCCATACTGAGTTCATCCTGGGTATGTATGATCTCAGATGGAGTTGATGTTCTGGAGAGGGTACAGCCAGAGTGAAGTTGCTGCTTTCAGCCCGTCTTGTGGCAAAAAGCTTGTTTCACGCTGCTCCTCGAAGTGGATCAAGTGTGGTATTTTGACAATATTGGCTTCCTTGTACATAACAGTAAGGCACCAACCATCTCTTCCTTTGTTGAAGGCTCTGCTGAAATGACAGATTATTCCAGGGATTGGGTTTCCAGGCGAGAGATGAGAGTTCTTGCTCTGTTCTCTACTCTGTCAAGCAGTCGCAGATGAGAGGGGGGGCAGGCAAACAAGAAAGTGGAGCATATAAGGTTCTGGTGAGGTACCTTTTTGCCTCGTAAGGATCTTGCAACCCTCTGTCCAAGCAGATGCGAGAAGATACGGCGAAGTGTCTGTAAGCTTCCTGGCTGCCTTGTTTGCAAAGATATACACATGGTTCTTCATGGTTAGTTTGGAGTCAAATTTCACCCCAAGGTTATCAACTTCTTCTCCTGGTTGCCAACATTCGTCTCCGTCGTGTGTCATTACTTCCCCACTAATGCGCCAGCATATCCACATCCATGGCTGCCTAGAGACGAACATTCATTTGCGTTTTTTCAGGTGCAAATGTTACTTGCCATTATTTCCCCATGCTGATATAGCTCTCAGTGGTGATTGATGTAGATTAGGAGCAGCTGGCATTTCTTATCTTGGATAAAGTGAATGCAGGTGTACAGTCGTCTGCATATGCATGTGATTCTGGGATGAGATTGAAGAAGGTCGTTGATGACAGACATTCCATAACAGTGGACCAGGAACACTTCCTTGTGGAAAGCTCTGACCCATAGGATGCCTTGCTGATCTCCGTTCCATTGAGGACTAACTTAGAGATCTACATGAAGGTAATCACTGAGGAGACATAGCGCTAGAGCCTGCAATTCCAGTGTTACTTGAAGTTTGCTAAGAGGCCCTGTGCCACAACCGGTCGAAAGCGCCAGCAATGTCAGTGCTACCACACAGCTGACTTTGGATTCATCCAGTGGACTGGTGCCACTTAGTGGAGAGGTTTTAAACAACACGATCTGCAGCACAGGAGTAACCTTTCCTGAAGCCTATTACGATCACAAAGTAGTGAGTGGTAGTCAAAAAAATCTGTCATTTGTCTTGAGATTATGGTCTCAAGGATACTTACACAGTGATTGACAGGAGTGACACTGGTCTGTAGTTGCAGATTTATGCTCTGCTCTTCTTTTTGTGAACATGGGACTACTTTTGCCTCTTTTCCATGGAGAGGGCCATTTAGCACTGTACTAGGCAGTGCTTGGAACGATGCGAGTTAGTGGTCGCTGCTAGCCTGGTCTGCACATCTTATCTAAAACAATCTTGGAGGCTCAACTTGTCTGGGCACACTGCCTTTTATTGGTCAGTGATTTAAGAAGGAAATGCACCTCCTCCTAGCCTTATTGTCACCACTGAACAGTATTGACACAGTTCTTGCAGCTAGCCAAGGGGTCCCTGTCCTGGCATCAGGAACTTGCATTTTGGTAGCAAGTGTTCAGCAAGAGGTCCGCCTTCTCTTGACTACTAGTAGGACGGTGGTCCATTCCTGTCGATTTAGGAGGTGGAATAAGAAGTTCATCAGGCAGATAACCTTTTGTCTGCTCCTTGCCAGGGACACAGGTTTGGAGCCTACCTACTGATGTAATTTCTTTTAGTGTCCACTCCCATTTAGTAATGGGCCCAATTTTGAACATCACCATATGCCTACAGGCTTGCAGTGAAGTTCCTGTTATAGGTGGTAGGATGTCTTTATTACCTTCGCCATGTTTTGTACTTAGCAGTAGCAGCCTCTCTAGCAACGAAAGCCAAAAACAAAGGCTGTCTGTGGGCTTTGTCACTTATTTTGCTGGTGAGGAATGTGTTTCTTGTTGCAGATTAAGGATGTGTCCGGTGAAGGCTGTTCACTTGGTTGTCAACATCCCCTGGAGAAGTGCATCAGTCGGTGGTGGCGAGCTCAGAGCAAGGGGATGGCAATTACCTCTTTCCATAGCCAGGTTGTGCGTGTGGACTCCTCACTCGTTCTGTTGGGATCTCTCTCTCTCTCTCCTCTCTCTCTCTACCTCTCTCTCCCTCTCTCCTCATCTCCCTTCTCTCTCTCCTCTCTCTCTACCTCTCTCTCTCCTATTCTCTCTCCCTCTTTCTCCTCACTCTCTCCCTCTCTCTCTCCCACTCTCTTCCTCTCCCTCTCTCTCCCTCTCTCTCTCTCTCTCTCTATCTCTCTCTCTCTCTCTCTTCTCTCTTTCTCTCTTCTCTCTCTCTCTTTTTTACTCGGGTTTGCTACAAGGTTAAGGATCCCTAG
Organism: Cherax quadricarinatus; assembly: GCF_026875155.1. Taxonomy (NCBI): domain Eukaryota; kingdom Metazoa; phylum Arthropoda; class Malacostraca; order Decapoda; family Parastacidae; genus Cherax; species Cherax quadricarinatus. The sequence continues at coordinate 36,627,845 of NC_069433.1, read as the reverse complement.
CTTTATTGACAGGGCTATTTACAGGTTAAGGATTCCTAACTTTATTGGCAAGCTAAGGACCTGTTACCTACATTGCTTCACTATTGGAAGAAGCAATTTTTATTTTTATGAGACTACAAGTAGGAAAAAGGATGAAGTGGAGCCATCTGTGGGCCAGCATTTTCATTTGATCCAACTGAACATTATCTTGTTACATCATTATGTGTACGAATGTGTTCCCATACTCAGTCATCCTGGGTATGTATGATCTCAGATGGAGTGATGTTCTGGAGAAGGGACAGCCTGGATGAAGTACAGGTAGTTATGCTTTATGCCAGTTTGTGCATAAAAGATTGTTTCATGCTGTCACTCGTAGTGGGATCCCAAGTGGTGGTATTTTGACATTATTGGCCTTGCACATAACAGTAAGGCCACCCACATCCACTCACTATGTTGAAGGCTCTGCTGAAATGGACAGATCTATCCAGGATGGGCTCCAGGCAAGAGATGAGACTTTCTTGCTCTGTTTCTACTCTGTCAAGCAGTCGCAGATGAGAGGGGGGCAGGCAACCAAGAAATTGGGAGCATACTCGAGGTTTGAGCGTACTTAGTGACTCGTTACAGGATCTAGACAACCCCAATGTCAAGCAGATGGGAGAATCGGCGCAAGTTGCTGTAAGCTTCCTGGCTGCCTTGTTTGCAAGATTTACAACATGGTTCTTCATGGTTAGCTTGGAGTCAAATTTCACCCAAGGATATCTCAACTTCTTCTTCCGGTGCCAACATCCTCCCCATTCTCCTTACTACTGCACAGCATTACCATCATGGTGCCTAGAGACAGATCATCATTTGCGTTTTCTCAGGTGCAAATGATTACTTTGCAATCTATTTCCCCAAGCTGATATTATAGCTCTCAGCTGGTGAACAGTAGGCGATCAACCAGCTGATTTGCTGCTGGCTGCACACAAACCAACGTACGAAGCCACAGCCCGCTGGGTGCAGGAACCGACTATTTAGGTGCTTGTCCCAGTGCGACGTTTGATGAGCGTAAACGAGGGTGGAGGAGGTGCAGCTGATAAGAAAAGATTAATTGACCCTCCCCCCCCTCTGTTTTTGCTGGTACACAAACATTTTCTGTCTGTCTATTTTTCTGTCAACTCCCTGTCCTATCTGTCTAGCCTCTCTTCTCTGTCTCAGAGCCAGAAGGAGAGAAGAAGAAGAAGGAGGAGAGAAGAAGGAGAAGGAAAGAAAGGAGAAGGAGAAGAAGGAGAAGGAGAAGATGAAGGAGAAGAAGAAAGGAGAAGAAGAAGAGAAGGAGAAGAAAGAAGAAGAAGAAGAAGAAGAAGAAGAAGAAGAGAAGAAGAAGAAGAAGAAGAAGAAGAAGAAGAGGAAGAAGACAAAATAATAATAATAATATTTAATAATATGTTCCCTTGAGGCATAAAACAGTTCCACTCGCCCATGACAGTGACAAGATAAGGTGAGATAACATCTTATAAGAGAAGACGTTTGATGAGGCATAAATGAGGGTGGAGGAGGGTCAGCGATAAGAAAAGATAGATGACCATCCCCTCGCTTTGTTTTGCTGGTACACAAACATTTTTCTGTCTGCCAAGCTCCCCGTCGTCCGTCTAGCTCTCTGTCTCAGAGAGAGCCACAAGACTGTTGTCATCATCACTTACTCATATCTTCAAGCAGAATATAGCACTTTGGTCTGGATTTCTGGTTATCCAAGGCGAAATTTTACACTATGGTATACTTGTATTTATGTTACCTGTGAAACAGGAGATAGACGACAGAGAGAAAGTGAGAGACGAAAGAGATAAGGTGAGGGAGACAGATAATTAGATAGAATGGAGGGGAAGAAGCATCCGATCCCATTGATTTGACAGCGGTAGGGGAGTGAGAAAATGAGACAATATGTCATTTTGGACAGCTGCTGACTCCTGACCATCAAAACAATTATAAGCCACACACTCGCACCCAAGACAAAGCTTGCTGAATGTAGAATATTAAGCATTTATATGAAATGTATCTAGTTGACTATATATGGTATATATATTATAGATACCAGAAGCAAGAAGGGAAAGGCAGGAATAAGGAAGGACGAGATGAAAGGAAGGAAAAAAGTAAGGAAGAAAATGAAGGAATGTAGGAAAGAGGTAGGAAAGGACAGATGAGGAATGTAGGAAGAGAGGTAGGAAAGGACAATGAAGGAATGTAGGAAGAGAGGTAGGAAAGGGACAGATGAAGGAATGTAGAAGAGAGGTAGGAAAGGAATACAGGAAGGAATGAAGTAAAAATTTAGGAAGGAAAGGGAATATGACACACGACCATTTACCTTAGGATAACTACATAACAACAACTACCTGCTAATAATTTGAAGAAAAACTGCTCAGATGAGGTTTTGTCTTTGCCACATAAAAGAAAACTTCCCACAAAAATGCACACACACTGGTTATTTGTTGTGAGGAGTGTAAAACCACCATGTGTATGACACCATGTTTCAAAGAGTTCCTCAAGCTACTGCAAACTTCTAGGAATTGTCCCAATGACTGTATATTGTATATATATATAGAACAATAGTAATAAAAATTTTTTTGTATTGTTTGTTTTTGTAAACAAGTTTTTGTAAACAATATATTGATAATCATGTTTGTGTGCTTATTGTGTTTGTATACAACAAGTGTATATATGTACATTTCACCTTACTTTGGGTCTCATAGGCCTACATAAGTTATGTGAAAACAGTAAAATATGAAAAAAACACAAACCTTCAAATACAAGTAAACCAAAGTTTACTGGGTGAGCAGCAGTCGCGTGCTGTTGCCCATATGCGGCTCATTTTCTGCAAACTTCATGCACTCTATATCTGGTTAAGTACTGATGGAAAAAAATTTTTTGGGACTAAAACAACAGAAAAATAATCTTAACATTTTATAAAAAAAAATTTTTTTTTTTTTTTTTTTCTAATATTTTGTGACACCAGGAGACACTTTAGGATTGGGCCTTTCGACAGTCAAAAGGGTTAAAAACAGAGAAGAGAATTAACCCCTGAAAACGACTTGGTTTACCTAAGGTGTTTGATAGAAGGGGATTCCCCTTCCAGACACTAACTAATCCAATCTCTCCTCCTCCTCCAGTCCCTTCCCCATACACTAAGAAAATCGCCAAATAAGGTATGTGTTATGCGTTAAATTGTTCTTCATCATGTCCCATGTATTGCTATGTACTACAACTATATTTCATGTCAAAAATATTTGGTTTCAACCCTTTCAGGGTCCCGTCCCGTAATCTACTACGCTTTACGTTCAGGGTCCAAACGTAGATCTACGCCATGAGCTCCAGCTCACTCTGATAAACTGTGAGTGGTACATTTTGGGCTAATATGAGAGAATACATCTAATGTGGTATGTGTGGCACACATAAAACAGATCCTGCCAGCACACGTTTAATAGAGAAAAAATGAAATCATGATTTTTCGATTAAACAGCAACTTTGCAGTGTTTTATCTATGTTTTTTATAGTTGTATTTGCGATTTCTTGGTCTCATTGATAGAATGGGAAGACATATTACAAAATAGAGATGTTTTTGATTGGTTTTAGCACTGGAAATGGCTTGAAACTGAGCTCTAAAGTAGCAGAAATGTTTAAAATTTTTGGCCGATAATTCAGAGTAAACAACGACCCTCACACGTCTAATACACGTCAGCTGGTGGGTCTAATATACTTTCACTATATGTGATGATATTTATTACAATTATTACAGTATTGCATAAACAGTAAATCTTCTTTTTTTTGGTGGTGAATAAAAATTTCATTAGTGAATAAAAAATCAAAATGGAATTTATTTGCAAGCCTCAAACATAACTAATGAACAGAGGAAAATGTTAGTTTAGTGTCCAGGAATGCCTACATTGGTTCATCTGGACCCTATTTGCAATGGAATATTTTGAACTTTTGTGTTAAATTGGGCCAAATTAACAATTTCCTGATCACTTTATTTTGTAGTTGAAACGTTGATTGGCGATTTCTTGTGCTCAATCGATAGAAATAGAAGTAATACTATGAAATAGCTAAGAATTTGGTTGATGGAATAATGTAATTTTGGCCTAAAATGGGAGTCAAAGTCGGCAAAATCGCCGATTCTTAAAATATCCGCTGACTCATCAAAATTCGCGAAGAGCATAATTTTCTTCAATTTTCCTCCAAATTTCGTACTTTTTGTTTTTTACCTCACAAAAAGATTCTCTACGATTTCATAAGAAAAAATAACAAATTTATTTTGTTTAAAATTCTTGGCACTGTGTGCTGACTCCAGATTTGGGCCTTGGACCCTGAAAGGGTTAATACTCCTGGGTGTCAGGAACGGATTAATTGTATTTACATTATTTCTTATAGGGAAAATTGATTCGAAAATCGTCTTTTTTCGATAATCTCGGACTTAAAGGAACAGATAACGACGATAAAACGAGGGACAGTGTAATAAATAATAACATAATACATATAAAATTATAGATAATAGACAGCTTCAAAAGGCCATCAATAGATGGCAGTGTTTACCATGACAAAGAGGAGCGGTTGTGCCGCCTCCACCTGGTCATAATGACAATATTTTTATTCATTCTACAGTATATATCATGTTTTCTATTTATTTATATTGTTTATGTCATATTAATGAAGTGTGATAGATGAAATAAGACGTATAGATGATATTAAGCGAAATTATTATGAACTATTTGCCCGGTCTCCAGACAAACCTCGTCCTCCGCTACGCCGACAAAGACCGCCCAACCACTACATGAATGACATATTTTATTACATTTTAGAGTATTTGTCAGGTTTCATGTGTTTTTATAATACTGTTATTTATGTCATACTAAGATGAAGTGGGATAGTTAAATAAGCCGTAGAGTTGATATTAGCAAAATTAATTGAAGCACAGAATTCCTACAGGAAATGGATTAATTGCATTCAATCAATTTAAATGAAGGAAATTGACTCTGCAACGAGCAAAATCCAGTTGCGAGAAAGGTCTGGGAACAGATTAACTCGCAAGTAGAGGTTCCCTGTAATTAGCATTATGGTTATTAAATGCTAACAGTGTACCAACAGACTTAAAGCCATAAAGATGTGATATATGTGCCTTCTGCACAATAGTAAACTTTACATGAGAGAAGTGTAGGAACTTGTATCCTATATTATATTCAATTGATTAACTTACTTTAACTTTGATATTATATGCCTAGACAACTTTATTGTTATTAATAAACTTATTAAATTTAATTCGTTAGTTTAGTAGCCTACCAGTTGTATCCTGAAGCACTATTGAATCTTACTAAAATCTAATGGATAACTGGACCAGAAACTGACTACTTTACAAAGCCCCAGTAACAGGCAGGCTGGATGCTAGATGGGCAGTCCTTCTTGTATTCATAATAACAAAAAAAGGCACAATACCGAGACTGGTAACGATACCAAATAAACCCGCCATGTGTCCTAATTTCATCTGTCGTATTAAATACCTTTGTTGTACTACTACTGCTACTACCACCACCCTCTTCCTGCCTATATATAGCCGTCCTGCTCCACTTCTGGTTAGTGGGACTTTGTAATGGTCCAAGCCGGACACGAAACGGAGTCGTCGTCAAGCTCCTCTCTTTTACGTGCAGTTATTTTGTGTATCTTTCTATTTTCAACTAGAGATCGTCTAGCTTATTAGATATCGTGCTTTTATCAACACGAAGCCAAACCAAGCTTACGTGCTATCTCCAACCATTGACAGCCTTGTTCACTAAGTTTTTAAATCATTTCTAACTTGACACTTTAAAGTAAGAGGCTCAAACCTTCTTTTATCACACTAACTTAGATGCCATCTCAAAGAGAGCAATTAGTTAACAAAGAGTAAACGAGAGAGAACGAGATACACGAGCTCACCAACAGCGTAAAAACATCAAACTGTATGGGTGGTGAACGATCACTTCGGTCAGCAATAGAACGGTATTAATACGAGTCCCAGTTCTAGTTCATTCATGTGCATTGTAATAGTTAGTGAAACTTTTACCTTATAATATTTTTTTATTATAATAATTAAATCCACAAACAAATACTCTTACGTACATTGTGCACAAGTTGTACAAGTTAGTACAGAATATATAACAGCATCACTCCTATTCTCATGCAACAACACCATTTTTAGAGTGAATGATGATATTATAATATATTATGATAATTCAAATAAAAAAGTGCTAACCCACAAGGGGGGTCGTGAATACTATAGAGTGAGGCATACAAAAGGAATATTTTTCTACAGTTATTGGCCTAGTAACAGTGATGGACTAGAGAAAACGTAATCTTCCGACACTCCTACAAACCATTGGTAATCATCTCATATTTATATAAATTTTAAATATTGTGTGCATGAATCATGTTTTGTGTGTTACATAATGTGTTTCTTATATATTTTTTGAAAAAATATCATAGATGGATTAAGGGAAATGTCTATATTAACCATAATATGGGAACAATTTACTGAGCCCAAGAATTATTATTATTATTATTACAGGCTCAGAGCAAGGAGACCCTAGTGATTTAATGTGTACCCTGCCATGCCAGCACAATGTTAAGTATGTTTAGGTAAAGGTGTACAACAAGTTTAATTATCAAGTACAGACATATAAAATATACCATAACACTTAAAACACTTGAAATTTTTGAAAGTTTCCAGACAAAATAAGGAGAGTGCTCAGGAGAATGTAAACAAACTGGGTGAACCGCTGTGACCATATTAGAAAGACAGGTGGGGGGAGCGTTAGCAAGTTTTGGTCATAATTTGAAATGTCCGTATTAGTTGGAAAGCCGTAAAGCAAAATGCCCTAAAGCGAGGCCCTACTGTAAATATATACAACTCATTGATTACCCTAAAAACCCCAAAAAAAATTTGTAGTCTTATGTAGGGTGAGAGGTGAGTTTTATTTGATGAAATCAGGTTGTGGAAGTATGGGAGCCTGAAAGGGCAGCCCTCAACCACCCACCACCCACACAAAATGAAAACAATCCAGACAAACCGTGTGCTTTTTTCGTCACTACATTGTGTACAATTCCTGAGATGGGAATACAGTGCTCACACCTGAGGGAGGGGTGTTAAAATGTTGCAGTTTTAAAACTGTAGTGGTAAAGCAACCCTTCTGGCAAGACAGTGATGGATGAATGATGGTAAAGTTTTTCTTTTTCCGGGCCACCCTGTCCCCCCCCCACCCCCCCCCCCCCCCCCCCCCCTCCCTTGTGGAATCGGGCCGGTGTGATAATAATAAAAAAAAAAAATTGTGTAACAAATTGTCTCCACGTTCATACAGTAGAATAAATAAAAGATAAATGCTTCCCATTCTCATGTAACACCATTTTTTAGAAGAAATAACACCCTGAGTGAAGGCATTCCGAAAGGAATAATTTTCCTAGTTACCGGTCCAGTAATCTTATAGTGTATACAATATTACTTGATGTTGAACTACAAGTTGCGTGGCTACCACAAGTCCTACAAGTTGCCTGGCTCCACAAGTCCTACAAGTTGTTGGCTCCCAACAAGTCCTACAAGTTGCCTGGCTCCCACAATCCTACAAGTTTGCCTGGCTTCCCTCAAGTCCTACAAGTTGCCTGCTCCCACAAGCCCCTACAAGTTGCCTGGCTACCACAAGTCCTACAAGTTTCCTCTGGCTAACCACAAGTCCTACAAGTTGCCTGGCTCCCACAAGTCCTACAAAGTTGCCTGGCTCCCCACAAGTCCTACAAGTTTGCCTGGCTTACCACAAGTCCTACATGTTTGCCTGGCTACCAACAAGTCCTACAATTGCCTGCTACCACAAGTCCTACAAGTTGCCTGGCTCCCCACAAGTCCCTACTAGTTGCCCTGGGTACCACAAGTCCTCTACAAGTTGCCTGGCTACCCCAAGTCCTACAAGTTGCCTGGCTCCCCACAAGTCCTACAAGTTGCCTGGCTACCACAAGTCCCTACCAGTTGTTGCCTGCTACCACAAGTCCTAACAAGTTGCCTGGCTCCGCACAATCCTACAAGTGCCCTGGCTCCCACAAGCCCTACAAGTTGCCTGGCTACCACAAGTCCTACAAGTTTCCTGATACCACAATCCTACAAGTTGCCTGGCTACCACAAGTCCTACAATTGCCTGATCCCACAAGCCTACAAGTTGGCCTGGCTACCAAATCCTCCATGTTTGCCTGGCACCACCAAGTCCAACAATTGCCTGCTACCACAAGTCCATATCAAAGTGCCTGGCTCCCCCAAGTCCTTCAAGTTGCCTGGGTACCACAAGTCCTACAAGTTGCCTGGCTACCACAAGTCCTACAAGTTGCACTGGCTCCACAAGTCCTACAATTTGCCTGGCTACCACAAGTCCTACAAGTTGCCTGCTTCCCACAAGTCCACAAGTTGCCTGCTACACAAGTCCTACAAGTGCCTTGTCTACCACAAGTCCTGCAAGTTGCCTGGTACCACATTCTATTTATGTTAAATATTATAACTGTGGGGTGTGGAGTAATTTAGATGGATTAAGCAAAATGTCTTATTAAACGTTTTATATACGATATTTAATGGCACCTCAGAGTGATTATTATTGTGTTGTTTATTAACATTATTAATATGTCATCTTCAAGACTAATAAGACACTCTTAGTGACTTAATGACTACCTGTAATGGCCAGCACAGTGTGTAGATTTACTTAGTTACAGGTTCACATATGTATAATTATCAATTATATAATAATGTAGGTATGTAGTCGCCAGGGGTACATGCCTATCACGTACCTACACGATATTTAACCCCTTCAGGGTCCAAGGAGCCAAATCTGAAGAGGTGCTCAGTGTCTTAAATAATGGGGTATTTTAAAAAAAAATTATTTTACACAATTAAAGAGCATATTTTTGTGAAAGGTAATAAGACAAAAAAAAATTTTCTTATCAGTACTTACCCGAATACAGTGCCAAAAGTTTTGTCAAATATGATGTGGTGGCGGCAACATCGACAAATTCCACATACGCGCTTTACTTTTATTTAGTGTTTTTGTAGTTTTTTCTTTTCTTTCCAATTTTTTTCTTTTCCTACTAACATTTGGGCCTGAGAGACCAACTTGTATATAATGTATACATAAAAACTCACTGTATTGAACACAATAACCACACTAATAGTTATCATATTATTGTTATTCCACTGTTGTGTATTACAATAAACCATGCACAAATCTTGTATCATACATGTTCTATCATATATTTACATATTTAAAATCCATGCCAGGGTTTTTAGAACTGCTGGAGCTTGTGGAAACTACTTGAAACATGGCACCATGCACAGAGGCACCTTACATTCCTCACACAAAACTGAGTGTCTTGCGTCTTTTGTTGCCGTCGTTTTGTTTGTGCACAGATGATGCAATCCTTCTGAAGCAAAATTTCTTCTGAGTTGAAGGAAGCTGGTATTATGAAATGATCACCTTCCCTTCTCAAACGCTTGGGTATATCCTAGTAAATTGAGGATCCTTGGTTGTATAGCAGGTGTTCTTACCTGGTACTTCATTACGAGTTGTCTGACAACATACAAACAAAATTCACCTAAGGTGGTCTGTTGCCAGGTCTTTAGTTGTACATATTAAATGCATTGACATTGACATGTCTCCTGAGATGGAAGAAAAGTTGCATGTACCAACTTGTAACTTTTAGGAACAACAATCAACAAAACCAATCTGGCATGTCACATTTGTCAACCAAGCGCATGTTTTGTGTATAATCAACACTGTCAACTGTTTCGAATGTACATTCATTAGTCACTCGATCAACTTTGCCACGTCTAGCATTTCATTACGTTGAATGGTTGTCAACAATGTGACATCCTCGTTGCATGCCACCTAATGGCCATGATGTCATTGCAGTAAACACCTGCACGCCATCACCACGACACCTGCGTTGAGCCTGGGCCATATATTTTACGATTAGAACGCACTGTGCCACACACGTTGTCTTGTTCACAATCGCAGGAATCAACTGAGTAATGGGCTTGGTGTACCAGTTATCAGTATAAAATGTATGGCCCTTACCAAGATAAGGTTGCCCATCATGTTTCCTCACTACGTCACCTGAGATACCCAATAACATCCTTGGTATCTATTCATGTTTTACTTTCCCGTGTATACAACAATATCCAACACCAGGCTACTGTCACAGTCCACAGAGTACAAACAGTTATTATACCAAAGCGTTTCCTCTTGCTCGGTTTATACTGCTGAATGACAGTCTACCTTTGAACAAAATCAAAGACTCGTCAATTACAAGATTTCTTGAATGGATAAAGTATATGCTGAACTTTTAGGTTTGAGATACATAAAAACATTTCTAATCTTGGTATAACCTGTCACTTCTGTAGCCTGGTTATTCTCAGAGAAGTGCAACATACGCGTAACAGTAAGATAAACCAGTTCACCTGGGATGATTTCACTGAAGACCGGGTAGAAATTAGCCGATCTGTGGACCAGTAATTGCTTTATATAATGCTTATAGTCATGAGGCATAACATTATTGTTGCAAAAGCAAATACATTTCTGCAACAGTCGTCTCTTTCCACCGGTGTAGTCTTGACTGTGTGATATGATCGTATTTGCCATGGTGACTCAAGAATACTTATTACTTTCCCTGACAATAGTTTTCCATCAATGGGCTGGTCAAAGAATAATTCAAAGAATTCCCACTTCATTGGCCATGGTTCCAAGGGTCAAGTAGGTAGAATTCACCGGAGAGTCATCAAAGTGGTGGGGCTTGGGAACAGAAATTGGGATTTTGCTGCCAATCCCAGATATGGGTTTGCTGTGGATACTGGACATCATAGGCTGGTTGTGCGGGTGGTTGTGCGGGTGGTTGTGGTTGTGGTGGGCTGGTGGCTGATGCACCGCTTTGTCTTGAACTGACGAGTCAGCAGCGTGGGTACCAGCCTGGGCTGGTGAGTCACGCATGGCGGTGCCACTACCATCACCACAACCATCCATTACAGATGCCTGTGGTCTATCCATGCCAAGTGTAGCCACATCATCCTCACTATCACCATCTAAACCTGGTTAGGGCCACGGGATGTACTCCGGGATGTAACTTCCGTCCCCTGGCACAGAATAAGGGTACACTACCCGAGTGCAATGCGGCGGCATACATACCCAAGCTTCAACTGGTGAATGATCATCCTCACTAATCCACTACTCCGAATGAATCGTGAAGCGCAATAAAATCATCAATCCACGTCCACTATCATCATACATTATACTGAAGTCAGAGGCCTGGCCACACGAAATATTATTTTCTCTTCGCGTTGAGGCCACACCCGAGCCTGAGTCACGAGTCCCACACCAGAGTAGAAGGTTGAGGATCGTCAGGGTTTTCTGCACTATTATCGATAACCCTGGTCATTCCTTTCGGTCACTACCTGACAAGCCATAGAAATCGTCTTCCTTTCCACTTCCATCAGTGTCGAAACTATCAATAGAAGAGAGTAGAGTCCCAATTTTCAGGGGGGGGGGGTAGGGGTGAGGGGGCGTGGGACTTGCGACGAGGCATGGTAAACAAGAGTAACTGAGCGGCGTTCCGACAATGCTATGGCGAGCGCCTAGTTTTTTTTTTACTATGGTGCACACCACGCACGCAGACCTGTTCTCCTCTCACATTAGGCCTATAGCGCTTTCGCGCTAAATTTGATGGCGCTAGAATTTTGTGTAGATCTATGTTTGGACACCTCAACATGAAGCCGTAGATCCCGGGACGGAACCCTGAAAGGGTTAATGTGGCCCCAGACCATATTCCTACCACAACATACCATGTTCACGTGATTTAATCGTTTTCAAACAACAATCTTTAGATGCCATATAACAAAGGGAGAAGTAATGAATAATTCAAGCTGAGAATTGTAAACAAAAGCGTGTGTATTAAGGGGAGTACGTAATGTTTTCCTTCCCCCGCTACCACACATCCATAGTATTTTTAATTATTTTATCACATGGCCGATTCCCAGCCCAAGGCAGGGTGCCCAAAAAGAAAAAACTTTCACCAACATTCACATCCACACTGTCTTCAGAAGGGTGCTTTATTACACTACAGTTTTTTAAAACTGCAACATTAACACCCCTCCTTCAGAGGGCAAGGCAACTGTACTTCCCATCTCCAGGACTCAGTTCGGCCTGCCGGTTTTCCCTGAACCCCTTCATGAATGTTACCCTGCTCAACACTCCAACAGCAACGCAAGTATTAAAAACCATTTGTTTCCATTCACGTCCTATCAAAACACCTCATGCATGCCTGCTGGAAGTCCAAGGCCCTCGCACACAAAACCTCCTTTACCCCCTCCACCCCTTTTTTTTTTTTTTTTTGTTTTTTTTTTACCTAGGCGACCCCTACCCCGCCTTCCTTTCCACTACAGACTGATACACTCTCATTGAAGTTATTCTGTTTGCATTTCAACTTCCATTCTTCTCCACATGCCGAAGACCACCTCAACAACCCTTCCTCAGCCCTCCTGGACAAACAGTTTTGGTAATCCGCACCTCCTCCTAACTTCCAAACTACGAATCTCCAAGGTGCCTATACACACACCACCACAATGCTCTCAGACATTGACATCTCACTGCCTCCAGCCTTCTCCTCCGCTGCAACATTCATCACCCATGCTTCACACCCATATAAGAGCGTTGGTAAAACTAATACTCTCATACATTCCCTCTTTGCCTCCAAGGACAAGTTCTTTGTCTCCACAGACTCCATAGTGCACTTCACTCACCCTTTTCCCCTCATCAATTCTATGATTCACCTCATCTTTCATAGAGCCCATCCCTGACACGTCCACTCCCAAATATCTGAATACATTCACCTCCTCCTACTCTCTCCCTCCAATCTGATATCCAATCTTATCATCACCTAATCTTTTGTTATCCTCATAACCTTACTCTTCCTGTATTCACTTCCAAATTTTCTTCTTTTGCACACCTACCAAATTCATCCACAATTCTCTGCAACTTCTCTTCAGAATCTCCCAAGAGCACAGTGTCATCAGGAAAGAGCAACTGTGACACTTCCCACTTTGTGTGAATTCTTTTATCTTTAACTCGCACGCCTCTTGCCAAGACCCATCCAGCATTACTTCTCTTACAACCCCATCTATAAATTTATTTAAACAACCACGGTGACCCTCACACATCCTTGCTAAGTCCCCCCTTTTACTGGAAATAATTTCCCTCTTTTCCTACATACTCTAACTTGAGCCTCACTATCCTCGTAAAAACTCTTCCACTGCTTTCAGGTAACCTACTCCTACACCATACACCTGCAACATCTGCCACATTGCCCCCCTATCCACCCTGTCATACGCCTTATCCCCAAATCCATAAATGGCCACAAAAGACCTCTTTATCTTATCCTAAAAACTGTTCACTTATATGTTTCACTGTAAACTCCTGAGTCCACACACCCCGACCTTTCCTAAAGCCCCTTGTTCACTGCCTACCTATTCCCCATCTTTCTCTTAATTCTTTCAATAATAACTCTACCATTCACTTTTGCCAGGTATACTCAACAGACTATCCCCTATAATTTTTGCATCTCTCTTTTATTCCCTTTGCTTTAACAAAGGAATTATGCATGCTCCTCTGCCAACCCCTAGGTACCTTACCCTCTCCATACATTTATTAAAAATAATTGCACCAACGGCACTCAAAACTATATCCCCACTGGTTTTAACATTTCTATCTTGTATCCCATCAATCCCGGCTTGCCTTACACCCTTTCATTTTACCTACTGCCTCACGAACTTTTCCCCACACTCCACAACTGGGTCTTCCTCACACCCTACAAGATGGTGTTTCTTCCCTTGGCTCCTATCCACGAAATCACAGCTTCCCTATCTACATCAACTTTTAACAATTCCTCAAAATATTCCCTCCATCTTCCCAATACCTCTAACTCTCCATTTAAAATAACTCTCCTCTCCTATTTTAACTGACAAATCCATTTGTTTCTCTAGGCTTTCCTAACTTGTTAATCTCACAATCGAAAAAACTTTTTCTTATTTTCAACAAAATTTGTTGATAACATCTCACCCACTCACTCATTTGCTCTTCTTTTTACATTGCTTCACCACTCTCTTACCCTCTCTCTTTTTCTCCCATATACTCCTTCCTCCTTGCATCACTTCTACTTTGTGAAAACTTCTCATATGCTAACTTTTTCCTTTCCTCCCTTTACTACTCACTTCACATCATCATTCCAACAATCGCTCCTCCTTCCTCCCTCCCGCACCCACTTTCCTGAACCACAAACTTCTGCTGAACACTCCCAACATTACATTTTTAAACCTCCCCATACCTCTTCGACCCCATTGCCCTATACTCTCATTAGCCCATCTATCCTCCAATAGCTTTTTATATCTACCCTAACTGCCTCCTCTTTTTATTATAAACCTTCACCTCTCTCTTACCACTGATGCTTCTATTCTCCTGTATCCCATCTACCTTTTACTTCTCAGTGTAGCTACAACTAGAAAGGATCGTGATATATCTGTGGCCCCTTCTATAAACATGTACATCCGAAGTCTACTCAACCAGTCTTTTCTCTACCATACATAATACCAAACAAACTACTGTCATTTTCGCCCTACAATCATATCTTGTATACTTATTTATCCTCTTTTTCCCTTAAAATATGTATTGACCTATAACTAAACCCCTTTCTATACAAAGTTCAATCAAAGGGCTCCCATTATCATTTACACCTGGCAGCCCCAAACTTACCTACCACACCCTCTTCTAAAAGTTTCTCCTACTTTAGCAATTCAGTCCCATACCACAATTCTCCTCTTACGTGTTCAAAGGCTCCTAACATTCACATTAACATCTCCCAAAATCTCTCTCTCCTTCCTCTGCATTCCTCTTCTTCTCACAGGTGCAATACAAACGCTTATTATGACCCACTTCACGACATCACAACCTTTACTTTAATCCACATAATTCTTGAATTTACACATTCATATTCTCTTTTCTCCTCCATTAACTGATCATTCACATTACTGCTACCCCTTCTTTCTCTAACTCTCTCAATACTCCAGATTTATCCATTATGTTTCCCCCCCACGGAAACTCCCCTACCCCTTCAGCTTTGTTTCGCTTAGGGCCAGACATCAACTTTCTTTTCATTCATAACATCAGCAATCATCTGTTCCTCTTCACCTCACTACATCCACGCAACATTTAAGCACCCAGATTTATAAAGTTTTTTTCCTTCTCTCTTTTTTAGTAAAATGCCTACAGGAAAGGGGTTACTAGCCCATTTGCTTACCCGCAGTTTATCGCCTCAATACGACACGCAAGGCTTAAGCGGAGAAAGATTCTCCTCCACTTCCCCATGGACAATAGAAGAATAAAGAGGAACAAGAGGCTATTTAGAAAAAGGAAAAAACCAAGATATATGTATATATATATATATGCATGTGCAATAAACATAAAAAGTTTATATGCTGATGTAACGTGTTTCTTATAAATTTTGAAGAAAATATAATAGATGGGTATGAAAATGTCTATATTAACTTAAAATTAGACATTTAATATTCCCAAGATGATTATTATTAGTACTATGTAAAGTTTTCCCTCCACCCGGCAACCACACCTCATAGCATGTTAAACAGCATTTTATATGCTATGTATGTGTTTCTTATATAATTTTGAAAGAAAATATCAAGATATTGACATAAAATTAGACATTTAATGTGCCCAAGAGTTTTATTATTACATAACAGAGAGATGTACTATGAAATGATAAACAAACTGGTGGCCTGTGCCATATTGAAATGCCACTAGCCCGTATAGAAAAGTTTGGATCATAATTTGAGATTCCCTGTACTAGCGGAACCCATAAGGTGGAAACGCTGGAGAGCGGGGCCCTGCAGACTGAACAGACGAAAAAGTCATAACTATACGGACTCAGAAATTGACAGATTACCTGGATTTACCTGGAGAGAAGTTCCGGGTCAACGCCCCCGCGGCCCGGTCTAGACCAGGCCCCTGGTGGATCAGAGCCTGATTCAACCAGGCTGTTGCTGCTGGCTGCACACAAACCAACATATCGAGCCACAGCCCGGCTGATCCGGAACAGACTTTAGGTGCTTGTCCCAGTGCAGCTTTGAAGACTGCCCAGGGGTCTATTGGTTATCCCCCCTTATGTGTGCTGGGAGGCAGTTTGAACAGTCTCGGGCCCCTGACACTTATTGTATGGTCTTCTTAACGTGCTAGTGACAACCCCTGCTTTTCATTGGGGGATGGTGCATCGCCTCAAAGTCTTTTTGCTTCGTAGTGGTGATTTTCGTGTGCAAAGTTCGGTACTAGTCCCTCTAGGATTTTCCAGGTGTATATAATCATGTATCTCTCCCTCCTGCGTTCCAGGGAATACAGGTTTAGGAACCTCAAGCGCTCCCAATAATTGAGGTGTTTTATCTCCGTTATGCGCGCCGTGAAAGTTCTCTGTACATTTTCTAGGTCGGCAATTTCACCTGCCTTGAAAGGTGCTGTTAGTGTGCAGCAATATTCCAGCCTAGATAGAACAAGTGACCTGAAGAGTGTCATCATGGGCTTGGCCTCCCTAGTTTTGAAGGTTCTCATTATCCATCCTGTCAGATGGTTGTAAATTCACAACATTAAGCCTGTTGAGGAGAAAGCCGTGATGAAAATGAGGAATATGTAGCAGCCTCTCAATTGATAGGTTAATTAAGTGTATTCTAACCTAACCACTCTGTAATCTGGCAAACTCGCTAATCTGGCACACTGCAGGTCCCAGTGATGATGGGTTAGTGATGGCCGACCTGTACCTTATATTCACTACAATATACATCACTCAGTTACCTTATCTTCATTACACTTCACATCACTCAACTACCTTCACTTCACTACACATCGCTCATCTACCTTTAAAAGGTATGATGAAGGTCTTGGAGCAGGGAGAGTGACTCTAGTTGGAATTTGCAAAGAGGTAGGCCAGGAGCTATGACTCAAAATTTGCAACCACAAATAGGTGAGTGCACACAAATCTGTTTGAGAAACCAAAATAATTTAAACATTCTATTTAATGCTCATTTAATTAACTGATTAACTTTGTCATGTTTCTGGAGGCCAATGTGAGAGGGAACAATAATCAGTTACTAATTCTAATTCACCTCTGTATTATAGTACCTTCAAGCTGGTTTACCATAACAGAACTTCCAGTCATTCCATGTCTTGATGTGAAATCCTCAACCTTAAATCTAAACTACATTTCCACACTATAATAAAAACCTCTGCTTCAGAATGTTAATAACATATTCATAATGACACTACACCCTTTCCTTATCTTCCTCTGAGATGCTATTAATATATTCATAGCCACACTATATCTTTCCTGATCTTAACTTCCTCTCAGATGTTATTAATATATTCATAACCACACTACACCTTTCGTCATCTTATTAACTTCCTCTTAAATTGCAGTGGAATCTCTACTTACAAGTTTAATCCATTCCATGACCTTGCTCGCATCTAGATTTGCTCATTTGCAGAGTCAGTTTTCCTCATTTAAATTAATTGAAATGGAATTAATGAGTTCCAATGGAATTCCAGGCACGACAAAATACTTCAATATTTTCCTAATACAGTGGACCCCCGGTTAACGATATTTTTTCACTCCAGAAGTATGTTCAGGTGCCAGTACTGACCGAATTTGTTCCCATAAGAAATATTGTGAAGTAGATTAGTCCATTTCAGACCCCCAAACATACACATACAAACGCACTTACATAATACACTTACATAATTGGTCGCATTCGGAGGTAATCGTTATGCGGGGGTCCACTGTACATATCTGCGGCTTATTTATCTATCACAATTCATCTAATATGACATATTAAACAATATTAATAATATAGAAACATGATATATACACTAGAGTGAATAAAATACATGTCATTGCATATGTGGCTAGTGGTGGTGAAAACAGCCGTTGTTGTTTTTATGGTTTATAGGGCCACCACATGTAGAGAACCTAGGATAACCCAAGAAAGTCAGTGATTTATAATTGCTACACTTAATTGCTACACTCCTAATGCTACACTTAATTGCTACACTCTTTATGCTACACCTAATTGCTACACTCTTAATGCTACAATTTGTCACTGACTCCTGCTTTAGTATTGTACATATCGTAGAAGTTGCATGCTGGTACTGCCCGGCCAAGTCCTTAACTCTCCTCCTAGTTTGTTTATCTTTGATTTCCTGCTTTAATTCCATGGAAATCATCCTCTTTTTCTTCTCAGCACTGTCACCCCAAGTGGGGTGGACTGAGAATTGTTTTGATACTGCCATCTCGCGTAGGCATTTGGAAACTTGCTGATAGTGTAGGGTACAACACGGTTGCTACCAGGGTACAACAAGGTTGTTTTTTAGGTACAAGGTGTACCACTGCTGCTTCATGTTGTCTGGTACTGCTGCTTCATGATGTCTACCACTGTTGCTTCATGTTGTCTGCAATTGCTGCTTCATGTTTTCTGCCACTGCTGCTTCATGATCTCTGCCACTGCTGCTTCATGATGTCTGCCACTGCTGCTTCATGTTGTCTGCCACTGTTACCTCATGATGTCTGCTCCCACTTTTGCTAGCATGTTGAAGAGCTTTCCAATATGTAAAGGTTGAGGGGCAGTGCCAATCGGACAGGTATTGGACAATGACGTCATTTGTTTACTCTTGAACACTGCCAAAGAATCGAACATTTCTGCTACTTTGAGCTAAATTTCTAGGTGCTTTTCATCGTGAAACCAATCAAAATCATATCTATTTCTGTAGTATATCTTCCATTCTATCAAATGAGACCAAAACATTGAGAATACTACCATAAAAGCTATGTGAAAATATACCGCTAAAGGGAGGCTAATGGCTGAGAAGTGAACTCCATTATTTATGGTCTGATTTCTTTCATTTTTGGTGTATGTTAAAAAGCATCTTTCCATCATACATTACCCAAGTTTCAATAAGATAGTCAAACAAAACAACTGAGATCCAGTTGCCTAGATCAAGAGCAAGAGCCCCACACCTGCTTCAAGGAACGTCCCATGAGGCCTGCTCACATCTGGAAATTTTGCTCGTGTCTGGAAGTAAAAAATTGGCTGAGCAACTGCTCGTATTCCGTAAAAACACTCACGTGGATGCACTCATAAGTTATAAATTGCCACTATACTTTCCCTTTTTTTTTTTTAAATGCACAAAGAGTATTAATTATTCACTTCCTTACAAAATAAAATGATGCAAAAAAATAGCCTTATTATTGTGGGTTTTGGTATTTTAGTTTCACATAGACACCAGCTGTGCTCAGGTACCCGGTGAGGAATTCAGCCATTAATTTTTTTCTGGATTTCTCTGATATTTTTTAAATTTTTCTTTGCACATCTGTAGTGGGCCAATTTTTGAGTGACTTTTGCCAAATTTTGGGAAGGCATAGCAGTTTTCTCCCTTTTAAAGGGAAAAAAAAGGTCATGAGTGACTGAACTTAGTCAGGTTTCCCGAAAGTTGGTTTGCCGTCCATTTTTTCCCAATAAGAAAATTTGATTACGGGAGATTGAAAGTTAATAAAATTTAGTTTTAACTTTTTTAAAATATACTATGAAAAAAACTCTTGAAAAAGGGATGAAAAAAGTATATTTGTCTTAAAAATAGTGGTTTGGAACTGTTTAGGGTGTATAGTATGTATACAATCCCCAAAATTGCCTGGCTCCCCCGCCCCAACCGGGGCCCCAAACAATTGCCTGGCTCCAAAGTCCCACGTTCCTGGCTCCCCCAAATTCAAAGTTCCTAAAGTTGTTGCCTGGCTCCCACAAGTCCTAAAGGGGGAAAAAACCCCGGCCTGGCCAAATCCCAAGTTGCCTGGGTCCCCAAGTCCTACAAGTTGCCCCGGTTACCACAAATCCTACAAGTTGCCTGGTACCCCTTTCTATTTATGTTATTTATTTACTGTGGGGTGTGGTGTATTTAGATGGCTTAAGCAAAATGTCTATATTAACGTTTTATACGATATTTAATGCTCCTCAGAGTGATTATTATTGTGTTGTTTTATCTTTATTAATATGTCATCTTCAAGACTAATAAAACACTCTTGTGACTTTAAAAGACTACGTATCCAGACCCGTGTGTAAGTTTACTTGGACAGTTCAAATTGTATAATTACAAATTATAATAATAATGAGGTTTGTAGTCCGCCTGGGGTACATGCCTACACGTACCTACACGATATTTAATGTGGCCGAGAGCCATATTATTACCATCGACATCGATGTTCACTGAGTTTAATCATTTCAAAAAACCTTTGATGCCCCTCATTAACAAGGAAGATGTTTAAGAATAATTAAAAATGGGAATTGTAAAAAAAAGGTTGTGTATTAAGGGGGGTGCGAATGTTTTTTTCCCCCCGCGGGTACCCACATCCTGTATATAAACAAAAATGTTTATATGCTATGTAAAGTGTTTTTTTATATAATTTTGAAGAAAAATATAATGGATGGGCTAAAGAAAAAATTTTCTTTTAACTTAAAATAAGACATTTAATGTACCCAAGAGTGATTTTATAGTATTTTGTAAGTTTTCCCCCACCCCGGCAACCACACCCCTACATAAAACAGCATTTTATATGCTTGTAGTGTGTTTCTTTTAAATTTTTAAGAAAATGTCGAATGACATAAAATTAGACTTTAATGTGCCCAAAAGGGATTTTTTTCATAAAAGAGAGATGTACCGTGGAAATGTAAAAAAACTGGGTGGCCGGCCATATTGAAAGGCCACTAGCCGTATAAAAAATTTTGGTTAATTTTTAGATTGCCATATTAGCGCGCCATAGGTGAAATGTGAAGGCGGGGCCCTATGTACAATCAAATGTCATAACTATAGACTTAGAAATTGTGCAGATGGGTTTTAAATTCCCAAAAATTAAAACCCGTTGAGGGAAAGCCGTGTGAAAAAGAGGAATTGTGGATCTCCAATTAAAGGTTAATTAATGTATTCTAATAACCACCTGTAATTGGCAAACCGCTAATCTGGGACCTGAGGTCCCCGTGTGATGGGTTAGTGATGGCCGACTGTACCTTATATTCACCCAATATACTTATCAGTTCCTTTCTTCATTACACTTCACATCACTCAACTACCTTCACTTCCCCCTTTACACATTTTTCATCTACCTTAAAAGGTATGATGAAGGTCTTGGAGCAGGGGAAAATGGGTCTAGTTGGAATTTGCAAAAGGTAGGCCAGGGGCTTGACTCAAAAATTTTAACCACAAAAGGGGAGTGAAAAAAATTTTTTTTGAGAAACCAAATAATTTAAACATTTATTTAATCTCATTTTAATTAATGATTAACTTGTCATTTTTGGAGGCCAATGTGAGAGGGAACAATAATCATTACTAATTTAATTCACCCCCTGTATTATAGTAACTTCAAACTGGGTTTCCATAAAAGAAATTCCACATTTTCCCTGTCTTGATGTGAAAAACCCAACCTTAAAATCAAACTTTTCATTTCCCCTAAATAAAAACCCGCTAGAAGTTAAAAATTTTAATGAACTCCCCTTTTCCTTTTTTTCAATTTTTTTATTTATAAACCCCCCCCTTTTCCCTTTTTAAATTCCCTTTTAAAAAGCAATGAACCATTACAAATTTAATACCAGACCCCTGCTCAATTTTTCCCTTTGCAGGGCATTTTATTTTTTTTGAAAGGAATTAATGGGTTCCCAAAGGAAACCGGGAAAAAAACTTAATATTTTCCCAAAAAATTTTCCCCCCTTCTTTTTTTTTTCCCCAAAATATTATCCCGTCTTACCCATTTTATAAGAAAATTGGGAGTAATTAGTTTTTTGAAAAAAAAACAACAAAAACTTAATAATACCCAAAAAAATTTTTGGTCGAAATTTTTGGAGGGGGTTTTTATGGGGGGGCCATTTCAATTTGCCTTAACAAAAATTTCAAAAAGTTTTAAAAATTTAAAAAAAAAGAAATTTTTTTCATAAGGGGAAAAAAAAACAATTGATATGGGGAGTTGGTTGGGAAAAAAAGCCGTTTTTTTTTAATAAAATTAAATTTAAAAAACCGAAAGATGATTATATTGCTCATTAATTGTAAATTAAAATAACTTAATTTTAACCCCCTAAATTTCTCCCCCCAATCTCAAATTTTTCCCGCCCCCCTTTAAAATTTCTTCGAAAAGTTCATCGGTTGCCCGGGGCCCCCTTTCCCCTTTCCTAAGGGTTTTTCTTTGATTTTCCTCTTTAATTTGGCAAACCCCCCTTTTTTTTTTTCCCCATGTCCCCCCAAATGGGGTACAATTTTTTTTTTTTTCCCGGGGGGTTTGGAAAATTTTGGTTTGGGGAAAAGGTTTTTAAGGGAAAAAAAGGGTTTTTTTTATCAAAGGGGTAAAGTGTTTGTTTTTTTATTTCCTTTAGATTTACCCCTTTTATTTTGAATGTTTCTTCATGGTTTTTTACTTTGGGGTTTATGATTTCCCCTTTTTATTGTGATGCGCTTCTTTGCCCCCACGACCTCAGAAATTTGTCCCCTTTTAGCCATTTTAAATTTCCAATTAAGGGTTAGGGGGGTTTTCCCCCTTTAAATACTTTGTTTCTCTTAACAGAAGAATGAAATTTTTCCCCTTTCAAATTTTGGTGTTTTATGGAAACCCAAAAATTTTTCGGACTTCCTTCATAAAAACCAAAAAAATTAGAAAACCTAAAAGTATTTGAAAATTTTCCCTTTAAAAGGGGGGGTAATGGTGGAAAGGGAATTTTTTTTTTTTTTTATTTTTGGGTATGTTAAAAAGATTTTTTCCCTCACCCCAATTTTTAAAAAGTGTTAAACAAAAAAAAAAGGAAAATGCTAGAAAAAGGGGCCCAAAATTTTTAAGGGTATAGGGCCAATTGGGAATTTTTTGTGCAAGGTAAAAAATTTTCTACAAGTGTATTTGTAAAAACATCCGGGGGCCTAATTTAAAGCCCCTACCTTTTTTTTTTTTTAAATAAAAGGTTTTTACCCCTAAAAATTTAAAAAGGAAAAAAAGCCTATTAAGGGGGGGTTTTTGGGATTTTTTTCATAAATCCAGAGTGTTATACCAGGGGAAACGTTAATTTTTTGGCCTTTATATTTTTAAAAATTTTTCTTTCCCCTTTTAGGAAAAATTTGATAATTTCCAAAATTTTGGGAAAAAGGGGATTGCCCTTTAAAAGGCAAAAATTTGGTTTTGGGGCGACCTTTTATTTTCCCAAATTTTTTTTCCGTCCTTATTCCCCTAAAAAAATTAATTACTAAATTTAAAATTAATAAAATTGTTATCCCCTTTAAAATTTTAATGAAAATTCTTGAAAAAGGGGAAAAAAAATTTGTTTGAATTTTGAGTTGGCGTTTATAAAAATTAACAAAAGTTTAAATCCACAATTTGTGGCCCCAAAAAAAAAATTTTTTGCTAAATTAAATTTGGGCCCCCCCCAAAGTTTTTGGGTACAATCCCACAATTACCTCTGATGTCCTAAAGTGGTCCCCAAACCAAGTTCCGGCTCCAAAGTCCTAAATTCCCACCCAAAAAACCCCAATTTCCCCACAATTAAAAAACTGTTCCCAAAGTTAAATTCCTTTTTAAAAAAAATTTCCTTTTTTTTTTTTTCCTGTTTTTTTTTTAACTAACAAAAATTTTTAATTTTAAACGTATTTTCTTCCCCAAATTTATTTTTTGTTTTTTTTTTTAATTAAAAAAATTTATTTCAAGCTTCCTCTTAAATATTTTTAAAGAAAATGTTGGCCCCCAATTTTAATTTTAAAAGGTTTAAAAAATTTAATTATCAATTTTAAAAAAAATTTTTAGTTTTTTCCCCGGGGTAATCCCAAGACCAAGTATTTAAGTGGGGGGAAAAATTTTAAAAACTCATGTTTCACAAATTTTTCTTTCAAAAAAAATACCTTTTTCCTCTTCCCGGAGGTAAAAATTAATTCAAAGGGGAATTTTAAAAAAAAGCGGGTTTTTTTAATAAATTTTTTTTTGCTTAACAATATATTTAAAACTAAAAAGTTTTTTCATTAATGGGTTCTTTTAAAAATTTTAAAAATTTTGGAGGGGGTTGAAAAAGTTTATTAAAAAATAAGACTTTAAGTACCCAAGGAGTGATTATTATTTTAAATTATTTTCCCCCACCCCCGGCAACCCCCCCTATGCTTTAAAAACTTTTTAAAGCTAATTTTTTTAATAATTTTAAAAATTTTTGATTGACATAAATTTGAATTTTGCCCAAAGGGGGATTTTCCAAAAAGGGAAAACCTTTGGGAATTAAAAAAAAGGGGGGCCCTGCTATTTAAAAGGAAAATCCGTTTTAAAATTTTTCCCCCTTTTTGGGTTTTTATTTCCCCCTGGTGAAAATTTAAACGGGGTATGTAGCAAATTTCTTAAAATTTAAAAGTGGATGGGTTTTTAAACATAAGCCGTTGGGGAAAAAGTATTTAAAATGGGAAAATTTGGGGTCTCTTTATGGGTTTTTAATTTTTTCCCCTCTGAATCTGCAATCGCAATCCAAAGGGGCCCTGTGTTTATATGCCCCACCTTTATTCAAAATTTCTTTCCCTATTAAAATTTTTTTCCTTCAATCCCCAATTTACTTTAACCCATTTGATCTACCTTTAAAAAAAATGGGGTTTGGAGCAAATCCCAGTTTTTATTAAAAATACAACTATGATAAAATTTCCCCAAAAAAAGGGCAAAAATTGGGAAAAACCAAAATAAATTTAAAATTTTTAAGCCTTTAATTAACTATTAATTTGTCTGTTTTCAAAATTGGGGGTATGTTAAACTTTCCTCTTTTAAGTTTCCCCAATGGTTTTCCCAAAAAAACCTTTTATTCCTTATTTTAAACTACCAAATTTTTTTTAAAAAATTAAAATTTTGGGTTTTAAAAAATTTTAAAAAACCCTTTTCTTCCCCAAAAAGAAAAACAAAACCCTTAAATTAAATTTTAAAATTTAAAATTTTCCCCTTTTTTTTAAAAAAATTTTTTTCCTTCCTAAAATTTGATTAAAATTTTTTGGGGGGTTTTTCCTTTTTTTTTTAAAGTAAAAATTTAAAAACCAAAAAAATTCAAAAAAAAAAAACCCCCCCTTTTAAAAAAAAATTTTTTTCCCGTATAATTTTTTGCCCCAAATTTTTTAAAAAAAATAGGGTTTTTTTTCCCAAAAAATTCAAATTTTCCTTGAAATTTGGGGGGGTTTTTTTGGGGGTCCCATTTTAAAAAAAAACTTTTTTTTAAAACAAAAATTTTCATTAAAAAATTTAAAAAGGGAAAAGTTTTTTTTGGGTAAAATTAATTAAATTATTTGGGGGTTAAAAAGTTTTTTTTTAAACCACAATTTTGGGGAAAACCCAAAGGGTTTAAAAAAATTGGTCAAATTAATTTTTTTTACATTTTCGAAAAAGGGGTTTCCCAATTTAAATTTCCCCCAAATTAAATTCCGGTAAAATCCCTTTTTTCCCCAAGTCCTAAAATTTCCGGGTTTTAAATCTAAATTGCCTTTCCAAATTTAATTTCCCCTTTTACCCCCCAAATTTTTTGGAAAAATTTTTTTAAATTTCAAAATTGGGGGTTTTTTTTTTCCCCAAAGTTTTTTGGGGTACCAAAAGTTTTTTTTTAAAAATTTATGGGTTTTGTTTTGGCCCGGGAAAAATTTTATTGTTTTTAGTTTTAATTTTTAAAAATTTTTTTGGGTTTTTCCCCTTTTTTTCTTTCCCCCAAAAATTTTAATTTAAAGCCCCTTTTCCAATTTTTTCCCATTTTTAATTTAAAATTTCAATTTTAAAAAGGGGGGAAGGGTTGGGAAAGGGGGTAAACAAGTTTTTTTTTTGGGGGGAAAAATTTTTTTCACTTTAATTTTATTTTTATTTAAAAAAATTTAAAAAATTTATTTAAATTTTTTTAAAATTTTTTAAAAATTAAAAAAAGGGTTTTTTAAAATTAATTTCCCTGGGAAACCCCCCCTGAAAATTTAAACCCAAAATTTTTATGTTTATTTTTCTTTTTTTAAAAATTTTTCATAAAACCCAATTTTAAAATTTTTTTTCCCCAAAATTTTAAAAATGTAATTTAAATTTTTCCCCCTTTTTTCCCCAAAATCTACAAAAGCTGTTTGGGAAAAAATTGGGTTTTAATTTTTGAAAAACAATTTTAAAAAAATTTTTTTAATTGCCAAAAATTTTTTTTTAATAAAGAGAAACCCCCTTTTTAAAAAAAAAATTTTCAAAAATTAGCCCCTTTTTTTGGGGTTTTGGGAAAATTTTAAAAAAGGGGGAAAGGGGCTTTGTAAAAGGGGTTGAAATTTTAATTTAATAATTTTTTAATTTTCCCAAATTTAAAAACCAAAATTTGAAGGGGGGCCCTTGAAGGGAAAAGGGGGGCCCTTAAATTTTTTTTTACACCAACCCTAAATTTTTTCCATTC